>QJPP01007383.1:7500-10000 GCA_003996215.1 Jaltomata sinuosa
ACTTGACGGGTCGTTCGTGTGGAGAATCTCTCTCGTTACTCAGGATTTCTCTCAGTTGATCCGATGCGTCATAGATAGAATGGAGTGGACTCGCTCTTGGTGAGTCACTTCGTCTTTCACGATCGATGGTAAATCCTCTTGCTTAGCCTATTTCCTTTTCCCTTTGAGTTCAATCCTATCATTGAGTCAGCGCCTTCGCAGCCTGCCTTTCCATTCTTCGCTCTATTTCAATCATTTCTTTTGGTAGATGGAGTACCCGGGCATTCTCTTGTCTTCCCATTCCTCTAGCTCTCATTTCGCGCCTGCGCTTTGCGCTCTTGGCTTAACAACATCAAAGAGGAATCGAACCTCTTCCAGTTCTGTGATAACTCTAATCCATTTGATGTCCGCCACCCTTCCCCTCCTCCTTCCTCCGTTAGTTTAGCTGCAACGGCCGCAGACGCAGGAAGCAGTTCCTCTATGGGAAATTGGAAACGTCGAAGTAGGAGGATTTCTGCCTTGTTATCAAAAAGGGAGTTGGGTAAAGCAAACTCTCTCCTTGGAGGAGCACGGGCTTAGTCAAGTAGAACCGGGTTGCGCATTGGTCTTTCCGGAAATGTTAAACAAAAGTTTTCCCCTCGCATCTCGGTCACTTTTACTTTTTCGTTATTTTGTAATCCCCAGGGTATGATACCTTATAGCTTCACAGTTACAAGTCATTTTCTCATTACTTTGGGTCTCTCATTTTCGAGATTCCCCGAATAGCATTTATTTATATATGATAATATCCAATGGCTATCAGATAACAATGAGTGGACTGGCAAGCAAGCCTGTACTTCTTTCTTTAAATCTATTTAAAAAGAAAATGTGGATATTGGAACAATTCACTATTGACTTAGAATGCATGAATGATTATTGCTCCAAATTGGATTTTCCTAATGAACTTGCTATATAAGAGCAATTGAGGAAGCGAAGCAGACGAAAATGAACATGTTCTATGAATTGTTGACAGGGATGCTGTATTTCCAAGATTGGATTTCATATTCGAATAAACCTCGTAATCGTAAGAAAGTGGGCTTTTTAGTTATGGGCCTAGCAAAAGCAACAAATAGAGCTTTTGCACATTTTCGTTAATCCATGAACAGGATCTATACATCTCGATCGGAAAAGAATCAAGAGAAAAAGAAAGAATCGGAATTGATCAATAGATTTCTCGAAACAAACGAAAAGGGCTTTTTGCTCACCCCGCGAAAGGCGCATGGGTTGACTCTATTTCTTTCTATGAGTTAGCAGGTGAGAAGGAAAGACTAGTGCTTAGAAATCCGGCTGAGGGGATAGAAACTCGAGACTTCAAACTAATGTCCTTCTTCCTCTGAGCAAGGTTCCTTGTTGAGTCTATCTACTAGAGACATTAAGGGTGCTCACCCGGTTGGGGGCTGCCTTAAAGTCCTCTTTGTCTAGGCAGAGGTATAGCCCTTTTTGAATACATTTGACTTGGTGCTCACTTGTAGGAAGATTCCCCGCTCTGAAGTCAAGTCTTTTTTGGAGCTCCTTCGTTTCGTTTTTGTAGGCTGGTCCGGTCTATTGCTCTTTCCTTGTGCCTATTTCGCTGTAGGGGGTTGGTTCACAGGTACAACCTTTGTAACTTCATGGTATACCCATGGATTGGCCAGTTCTTATTTGGAAGGCTGCTGTTAGTCTATTATTTATGGGTTTTATGGGCCTCCATGTGTTTGTCTGTGTGTGGTTTCTGAGCTAGGAGCGCTTGGAATTTCAGTCCTACCCCTTGTTAGCTGTCGCAGGAAGTGGTGAGGGCTCAGGAAGTGAAGCAAACTCGACCAAAGGACAAGTCTGTTCCTGCTTCGTTTTCGGGTCTGTGTAGATATATGCCTGCCACATGGGAATTCACAACCAAATGTGTCTTTGTTCCAATCGCCGTGTAAGCCCTATACAGAGGATAGGCTGGTTCGCTTAAAGAGAATCTTTTCTATGATCAGGTTGGAACTATTTTGATACGCTTATTCTGAAAGTACGCATTTCTTGCTCTAAGTCCGCTGGGTTGGATCGAAAAGGCGATGATCAGTAGCTGGTCCGAGAGGATGATCAGCCACACTGGGACTGAGACACGGCCCAGACTCCTACGGGAGGCAGCAGTGGGGAATTTTCCGCAAGTGCTGTCCTAATGAAATGGCGGATAGTTTAGTATAACATTCATTCCTGACCGCCGCTGCCTGCTTAAGACTAAAAGCTAGTAGTGAGACTTCTATTCTGCCGCCCTATCTAGTAAGAGCCTCTAAAGCTATGTTTGGCTCAATATAATAGTTGGGCTCGGCGAAGAAGAAGGGGCGAAGTCTCAACTACCAGACTACTACTATACCAAACTCCTCATTCAAAACCGTGCATGAGACTTTCATCTCACACGGCTCCTAAGTGATAAAAGAAAGAAGAACCCATTTTCTTTCTTTTTTGATTACCTTCCTCGCGTATGTATAAGACCGAATCCATTCTCTTTCTAAAAAGG
>QJPP01007383.1:15000-30000 GCA_003996215.1 Jaltomata sinuosa
TAGCCCAAGCTCTTGCTCAGCACAAATAGTAGCAAGCAAGGGGTTGAGTTATTCATTTCTCAAGTAGAGCTAGCTAGGAGTAGTTCCTCAATAGAAGGTGCTTTACTTCTTAACTTCTAAGCGTTGAGCTCTACTACAAAGGTACCTTTCGTTTTCTTATTAGTTGCTTGGCTTATAGGTATGGGTAGGTGCCTTAGTGGGATTGTCGATAAGCAAGACCTTGCAAGTCCTTTTTCTTGTTGGTTTCAATAGTATGGGAAATCGGGGGTCGAGTCTCGGGCGAGCGAATCTTCTTTCCGGTCGAGCTTAGACCTATCTTCCTTCCTTCCATAAAGAAAGAGGCTGTGAGTCTTGCCAGTTCGAAAGTGCCTTCGACGGAAGTCTTCAAATTCGCTCACATTACGATCCCTTTCCGGAAGGAGCCATGAAAGCTTCTATCGTTCCGAACTTTACGAAAGGAGGCTAGACCAAGGCAGAAAAAAGAGTTAGGCTTCAACTGATACCCCCATCTAGCGACATCTTTGGTGGACGATTCAGGGCGTATCACCTAGCTAACCTGGAGAAGGAAGGAAGAAAAGTCTTAGCCCCAACGAACTGATTCATGTTCTTGACAGGCTTCTTGACTCCACTGCTACCCACCCTGAGTCGACTATTGATCTGTCGCCCGAGCCCGTTTTCCTTTCGTAGAGCAGGGCACTCTTCGAATGTGGGTAGACTCCCTAGCAGTCAATAAGGCGACCTTTCGGAACTACTATTCCATTCTGCTTGTCGCCCACTCTTTTGATCCGCTAGCAAGGCTCTTTACTAAAGAAAATAGGATCTCCGATCGGATGGGAAGTCAGGATTGCAGAGGGGGATGAATCAAAGACGACTTCTCTCACGAGGTATGGTATGGAGCTTATGACTTCCTTGTCATGCCCTTTGGCGCCAGCAACCTTTTGTAGGCTAATGAATCGGGTAGTCAGAGACTAGAAGGAGAATTTACTTATGGAAAGGGGGCAGGGCTAGAGGACGGTGTGGCTCAAGACGCAATGAATGGCTAAGGAAAGTCACCAGCTTAGGTGGAAAGCGCACTTCCCTATTGAATTGCGTTTGCGGGGCTTCTTGCCTCGCCATCTGTCTTGTCCGTCTGAATGATGGAACTCCCAATGGAATGGTTTGAAAACCTCTGCCTAAGGTCGAGTTACTATCTCTTCTTTAGCTTTAACTTGAACGCACGTGACTCACTCGACCGAAAGAGAGAAAAGACATTAGGAGCACTCATTCCTCCGGGGAACTGATTCATAAGGAAGGGGATCTACACCAGAAAAGGAGTTTACGGCCGGTTCCCATATAGACACTTTAACTCACATTGCTTTAGGCAGTACTCTTCTTACTAAAGAAGAAGACTGACTTCAAGAGGGAGCAAATCCGTCACTGGACGAGGAAGAAAAGGCAAGGAAGATCTGTACAAGATAGAAAGTAGATTAGAAAGCGTTAACAAGACTATCAGACCAAGAAAAGAACTGCGGGAGGAACAACTACCTAAGGCTTAAAATGACATAGAATAAGTGGAATCTCATGCAAACAGTGAGGGAGGTGGTTAACCGGTGCTTAGAGAACTACCTGGGATGCTTTACAAGCGATATTCCAAAGGAATGGGAACATTGGTTACCATGGGCAGAATAGTGGTACAATACCACTTATCATTCGGAAACCAAACAAAGAGCGTTTGAAGTGGTATATAGGCGCCAACCACCTCTAATTAGGTCCTATACTCATTAGTCCGACAAAGTGCATCAAGTTGATTGCGACTTACGCTAGGGATTGTGTTTGCAACTTTGAAAGGAGCTCACTATCAGGACGGACGGGTATAAGCGATTAGCGATAAGCTATAGTTTTTCAAAAAACTAGAACCATACCGCTTTGAACAGAGTCTCCCTCTTTGACTAGTGCTACCTCCGGTGAAAGGAATGAAGATCTTGCATATAGGCAACCGACTGACGTATACAAACTGAAAAAATAAGCAACTAAAAAAGCTAGTGGGTTGACGAATCGTTGCTTTACACAAATAGCTAATATTACTTGAGTTGTAAGTAAAAAAAAGGCTAACCAGCTTTTGTCCAGGAAGCACAACAAAAGAATAGTAATAGGCAGAAGCAGTGGTAAGAAGGCCCATCTCAAGTGAAATAAATAACAATAGCATTCAGTTGTCTTCACAACGGGGCAACAACCCTTATTTTGCCAACTGAGGCCGCGAGCTCTAATGTTTTTTTTGTTGGGACCACCAGATTGAAGGAAACCTCATGCATGCTTTGTCACCTCTGCACTATCTCGATTAATCGCCTTTTGCGCATGCATAAAGATGTCTCCTTGTTTTATATCTCGATGACTTGAGTAGGAGCTTTCCCTTTCTTTCCCGTCTGTGCTTTCCTCTCCTTCTTTGCCTTCTTTGAATAAAAAAAGCCAGGAAGTCAGCCAGTCTGTTCTTAATAAGGGTAAGCCAGTACGGTACGCAAGACGGTAATCCTTCTTTCTAAGAGTCCTCAGTCCTAGGGTCCTCGTAGTCCATTAGGAAGAAGGGGAACCGAAGCTCTATGTCCTTGAAGAGATGATAAAAGAGAGAAAGACCGCTTTACGAGATGAAAAAGACCGCTAGGCGAGTCTGAGAAGGAATGAATAGGTCCAGGGTTCTTCCGTAATCAATTGGTTGGAAAGGCGAAATCACGTACTTCTGAGGAGGTCTGACTGACAGAGCTTGGTTTTTCTTCCTTGACTCGAGACCTCTTTCACTGAGAACTAATTCAATGTCTTTACGCAGGTGAGCAGTCCTATATTATGCCCTTCAATGACATTGTCTTTCGACCGTACGACATTACTTGAATTACTTTTTGGTGATCTAAATCATCGTATGTAAGATAGCGCGTAGCATTTCGCTAAGAACCAAGACTCACGATCTACTAAGCTTTATATTGATTCAAAGCCAATCGTGACTGACTGGAAATTTGACTACACAACGAGTAGTACACGCATGTGTTAAACATATAGATGAAGTCACTTCAAAACGAACCACCTATGAGCTAAAACTTGACACTTAGATAGAGGAGGAAGTAGAAAGAAAATCTTTATACGCTATTATCATCCAATGAATTCATTGCAACACCACGAACAATGAGACTTCTGTCTCGCTTACCTGCCCGACGGCCCAATAGAATAAATAGAATAAGAGGCTTGACCTAGAGCTCTTCTCTTCCCCCTGAAAAAAATCGGATGTTCATTTGGCATGAGTAGCCTACGAGCCCTTACTTGATGTCTGCGCTAACTGCCCTATAGCTGGTGAATCCTTTGAATCATAGGAATGGCAAAATCAGTAGATACCGGGCTTGGAACATCTCACCACACGCGTACTAAAAGCGCGATCTTGAAACTATAAACTCTGGTTTGGAACAAATGAGCGGATAGGCTTGACGAAGTTTAGGAAAAATGCAAGAAGAATTTTAGCCGTTCTGTCTTTCGCACGGAAGTCTGTCTGTCTTCATTCCAATCATCTTCGATCGATCAACTACGCCCATCCAATCTAACCATCTCTCCTGAAGCCCTTTCCCTTCTAGTATAGTAGCCCTTCATCGTTATTGAAACATAGGTCCTCGGCAGGCGGGAACAAAAAGAGAAAGAAGAAGATAGAAAGGTTCGGTCCCAGTTGGTCTCGTCTATGGATTTTCTTTCCCTATCCTATTGTCGAGACGAATGTGGCCATACCCAGAGGACTATCGCATCAGCAAGACGACTTTCTAGTCAGATCCTTCCTGCGCTTCGGATATGAAGAATTTGATCGTAGGAAAGATGAAAAAACAAAGGCCCCCTCTTTCTCCAGAACTTGGACTCAATCCACATCCCTTGCTTGAACCTTCTACACCGAACTCAATTCAATAAAGTTTCCCCGTCCGATAGGTGCTATATATAGTGGGCGATTTACCTAGTAATCGGCATTCTAGAAGCAACTTCTTTATTCTATTCGCTACCGGTTTTGGGTCTTATTAATCTACAATAATCGATAAGAAAATCACTGCCGCTGTCAGCTACAGACCCAGAGTAGGACCTAAACAATGAACTCTTCTCTTTGGCAACAAACAATCAAAGTCAAACCTTTATGAAGACGAGCATACGATGTGACTTGAACCACGCCCTCACTTCACGTCTTCTGACAGCGGTTAGAACGGCAATGACTCTATCTTTCTCCTCTGATTCCTATCGACCAAAGGCTTCTCTTCTGACTGTGCTCGTTGGGGCATTAAGCCTAGGTTTGGAACCCTTGCCGCAGGCTCCCCCTTCTTCTTTTGGTGTGACTGTTTTTCTATCAATATCCGGTGATCAAGAAGAGAATGCCGTAATGGAATGGGCGAGGCCGAGATTAGATTGACTTCCCCTCATCCAGTTCCTAGTTTCAAAGCTACTGATGAATGACGCTATGAGGGATTCCTCATCTCATAGATCAGGGTCGAAACGAAAGAAGACAGGATTTTGATACCTCAACTTGATTTGTTGATTGCTTCTTTGGTTGATTGATTCTTGAAGACAAGCATACAGACAGTGACACAGATCCATTTCTGCTTTCATTTCCTGCTAGTTTGGTTGCACTTGGGCTTAAAAGCGACTTTCCAATCTTAATCTTAAGGCTATTGGTATTGCTTCAACCCACTTGGTGAAGTAGTCTGTAGCGGGGATAACAAAATGGTGACCATGACTAGAAGGGAAAGGCGTAGGTACGAAAGAGGGTTCGCTAATTGGATTTCCACTCATAGAAAGCCTGAAGTTCGTCCTCAACTGCTAACAGTTCCAAATGCCCAAACAGGGAAGAAGAAGTGGTATCTGTTATAGATCCAAGGCATTGATCACATACTCCTTATCTCATCTGCTGCATTCTCAGTTTGGCAAGGTTAGAGTAGGTGAGAGCTGGAAGAGTATCTGTCATCTGTGTGATGCTTCAATGACTGAAAAATCTGTGGCTTTGGTTAGGTGGATCAAGCCACCACTGCTTTTTGTCAAGCTTAATAGTGATGGTAGCTGTAGAGATGGTATTTGTGGAGGTGGTGGTGTTGTCAGAGATAGTATGGGTGCTCTTATTATGGCTTACTCCATTCCCTTGGGTGCTGGAACCAGCAACTGGGCAGAAGCAAAGGCCATGCTTTTTGGCCTTAAATGGTGCATTGAAAGAAGGTACAGGTTGGTGATAGGGGAGACTTATTCCTTATTGCTGTCAAGCTGCACTTCACGAATGTGCCCTATGCTGTTGAAAGCCTAGCTCATCCTCATCCATCCTAGTTAGCAGTTCCAGCTCCGTATCAAGGTCACTATCATCAATATCGATCTCATCAAGAAGAAAACCTTTAGGCTTCTTATCCAGGAACTTGTTCAGAAATACCGTAATGAAAGGAACATAGGAGTTTGTCGCTAGGTATTTGACCAAATAGGATCGTCCAGTTCCTATAGAACCTATCACTAAAATACCCCTAGAGGGTGGATAAGGCTAAGCGGAGCGAAAAGGGTTTTCCATGAGATGGGAAATGAAAACTATTTTCCCCACACGAAGTTTGTGAATAAGTGATTGTCTGATAATGAGCAAGGAATATCCGTCTTTCTGCTAAACAGGATGGATTGAACTCATAATTCATTAGATGCTTTTTATGAATGTCAACTAAGTATCGTAAGTAAATTGCTCCCGGTTGTTCAATCATTTGATAACCAGAGTCATTCTTTGATAAATGATCACTATGAGTCAGACTCAATAGAATTTGATCAATCCTATTTTCTGTCGTTAAGGTGGAGAACTGAACCAAGAATTCTCTTTCTTCATCCTCAATCGAATCACTGTTCGCGACCCAGGATTCTATTTTATCATCAATCCAATCCCCGTTCACGTTTTTTCTTTTTCTTATCAATGAATAGATCTCTTTACTTGTATGACTTAGATGTCTCGTATTTTCTCGAAAAAGTGATTCGATTGATGGGATTTGGTATGAGATCGATGAGATTGATATTCCAATCTTTCTTCTTAGAACGTATTGATTTGACCCCATAAGCGGGACCAAGCATGTTGCCGCCAGAAGCAGAACCCCGTATTTCTTCTAGAGAATCTCCTAATTGTTCCAGAGCAACTAGAAAGAGATTCTTTAACCAGAAAGAATTCGGTTCAGATGTAGGATACCTATCCAGAAGTTTTCGCAACTCAATCATAGATGATGGAATCATCAAAGATTTGACCTTTTCGAACTCTGTCTCTAACTCACTAGAGGCCCGGGAAACAAAGAGAAGATGTGTACGAACGAGAGTTGTTGAAACTAGCATATTGGAAGATCAATCGGCCAAAATAACCATGAGCGGCTACGATATTCTAAGTTTCTTCCTCTTGACCGAATCTGTAACCTTCATTAGCAGATTCATTTTCTGTGGTTTCCCTGATCAAACTAGAAGTTACCAAGGAAGCATGCATAGCACTGAATAGGGAGCCGCCTTTTACACCAGCTAGGCCTAAGATGTGAAATGGGTGCATAAGGATGTTGTGCTCAGCCTGGAATACAATCATGAAATTGAAACGAGCTCTACGTTTGAAACTTCAACACAGTCATTCCTTAGTAGCTCGTTGCTACAACTTCTATTTAGCTCGTTCCGTGCTTACTCACTTCACTCGCTCTCGTTCAGTAGCGGTTCTTCATTCTTTAGATAGCCGCGTGAGAGCTCTGAAATTCCATTCAGTTCAGGTCCTTAGTTCCAGTCGAATCGCGAGCAAAGCTCGACACTGCTAGCGAAGCTCTACGACAGAGCATATCCATTATTTCCATTATAGAGCCAATCACACTGCGCTCTCTCTTTACGGCCGGTATGTAGAATCGTCGGAGCGAGCAGAGCAACGGAGCAAAGTGGGCTGTTTGAATTTTGACTCTTATCTGTAAGTAAGGAGCTGAAAACAAGTCCTTAGGAGGGCCCTCATTCTCAATGCAAGCTAGCTCTTACTTGTGTTTAGTGAGGAGGCTACCTAACATACAGGTGACTGCCCTGGTTGTGATTTCTTCCTTGGGTAGGCCATCCGTGAGTGATAGAACACAGGGAAAGAAAGTCGTATAAGGACGAGGCGGACTCTGCCATCTCTTTCTGTTCGCTTCCAGAGGTGCTAAAGTGGTCATTATCCGGGTGAAGGGATGGACTGGGGTAGGTAAGGGATTGTGGAACTTTGTTTTTATTTAGCGAGGAACCCTTTCACTCGGCGTCGAATGATCAAAGCTAAAAGCTTTAGGCATCTTTTGAGCATGTTCAGCTTCCAAAATTCCTGGAGTCCTACGCTACGGCATTATCACAGAAAGAAAACATGGCTAGTAGATAACTATTTTCTTATTGTAGAAAGCGATCAGTTCTTTTGATCTTGTTCGGGCTTGGAAAAGCTTCCTTTTTCAATTCCAGAAGTGGAGGAGCCTGTGTAGAAGAAGCTGTAGAAGAGCACCACCACGGTTCAGGTCCCGACACATGGGGGATTAATTCAGCTGCAAGGATCGTGAATCAAGGGAAGAATGAGACCAGAATTTTGAAGTCGCCCCCGACCGAGACCTAGATGGCAACCTAACCGAGTACGTCATAATTGAGAAAGGGAAGACCCACCCCCCCAGAGCCAGAACACAGGCGCCGCCCTCTCCGCCACCAGCACAAGTGAATAAGAAAGGATCACGTCGCCAAAGGTGGCGGTATCACCGTCTACAGGTCGAGTCATGAGATCTAAAAAATACTCGACGCCGTGTAATCAACCGCTTTTTTTTGAATCTGCCTCAAGCACCCCAACCCTACCGCCAAAAAGCCGTCCGTATAGTGCAGGAGCGCTCACATTTTTTTGCTTACTCTTTCACTTTCATTTCTCAATCCGGCTCACTCCCGGCTACGGTTTGGACCTTTCGCCTGCTTAGAAGTGGATTCGAACCACTGACACAAGGATTTTCAGTCCTTATGGGCATGTTCACAAAGGAAAAGGCTCTCCATGGGCAGCGTCTGCTTCGGCTCAAAGCGAATAGGCTGGCAGTCTTGAAGCGAAGGAGAATTCTTTAACTGATGAAACACCAGATAGATGAAGACTAGAAATTGCTAAATCAACTGCTCCTCCAGAATGGCTGGTAATACCACTTAAGGGCGGATAGACCGTCCACCCAGTGCCGCTACCCACTTCTACTAAGGCTGAGCTTAATAGGAGTGGAATTCTTCTAAGATCCATTGCTCGATTTTGCTGCATGCTCTGCTCCCAAAATGCAGAGAGACTTGCGAAGGCAGATCCGGGTTGGTTGGTCCGGAAAGTCATGGGAGAGGCAGGCTAAGTAAAATAATATACTGGTGCTATTGATTATAGAATCTTATGAATCAAGCACGGCACACTTTCTATATCTCCTCCGTCTACAAGGTAAACAGCTTAGCTTAGAGCACAGCGTGTTCGCCACCACACTGGCTGGCTGGTGCATTGGCCTTACCGTAAGAAGT
Source organism: Jaltomata sinuosa (assembly GCA_003996215.1). Lineage (NCBI taxonomy): Eukaryota > Viridiplantae > Streptophyta > Magnoliopsida > Solanales > Solanaceae > Jaltomata > Jaltomata sinuosa. The sequence goes on from QJPP01007383.1 coordinate 23,491, forward strand.
CCGAGAGCGATATATCTCGTGACACGCGGAGCGTGTGTCTATTCAAAGATCCGAGACTGCTAGTTAAGTTGGTGACATTGGTTCCCCGTCCCTACTCTCCTATCTCTCTCACCCTGGTTGGGCTCTGGCTTAGTGTGATTAAACTGTGAATCGAGGCTTGTTAGATTGAATTGAATCTTATATAACAACACAACCGGGGCCTTATTAATTTAGAGACTTTATCAATAGTATAAGTGGACCTCTCAAAGGTATAAGTAGACATTAGTCTTGCTGGTTCGGCGAGGTTTGGAACCCTTCAATTACAAAGTGGAAGATGCCTCGGGTAGGATTACTGCATTTATTATATTTTACTCTTCTATTTGATAATATAGGGAGTTGGGGCAGGTTGAAGGGGAGGGGAAGTCAATTTAAACATAGTGCCACCATAACCCTAAGAAAACGAGATTGGGTTTGTGTGTGTAGACTATCCTTGGAAGTGTCTATTCTACCAAACCACGGGACGCAGCCGTAGATCGAGCCCTGGAAGTCCTCTCCTTACAGTCAAGTGGCTTTCACTCCTCATAGAGAGTTAGAAAGCGTCAGTTCTCATAGCGAGGCTTAGGCCGACTCCCTTTTTTTTGGTTTAAGGGTTGCTCGCCCTACCGAAGTACCAAAGGCTTTCGAGGCTTACACCTCCCTATTACAGTAAAAAAAGGCATGAGTGGAGAATTGTCACCGGATCCAAAAAACACAGGGCGGAGTTACCTTATTGGTGAGTCTTGGCCGGGTTAGTGTTTAAGGAAGAAAACCTTATTGTAGGTTATTTTTGATTTAAATAGTGCCAAATTCCAAAATCAAAGGAAAAGGATGCTTGTACGCACATTAGATTTGCTAACTCAATTGATCCTACTGTATCTAGATCAGGGTTCCCGTTTAAGAAAGCTTGTTAGCTTTGTATTGGCTCCCATCTTACTTAACGGGGCCCTTAGTTGAATACCGATCTAAACACTTACTCGAGATCTCACTTATCAGATTCCATTGTGGAAGACACAATTTTTTCGGGCAACTCATCCACGTCTGCAAGATACCTGACGGCGTCTACTAATTTTTCGAGCGTGAGCTCGTCCTGCGCTCCTGCCTGACGGACAAATCTTTTGCCTGCCCACAGATTTCTTGCAAGAGCCTGCCACACTGGGCGGCCAATGGATAGGAGAAAGATGAATAAAACCTATTAGGAATTCTCCTCCATGCTGACGTAGTATAGGCCCGAATACAATTACACCAACATTTCCATTTACCAGCAATACAGAATTTAGCAATACCGACTCCATTATAACTATGCCTTCTTCTTATTAAGGGTAAGACAATCCCTTTCTTTATTATTTGGTTCATGAGTGTTTGAATTATATATTTTGGGCGTGAGAGGGTTTATTACCCTAAAGGGGGAATCCAATCGCAACTGGGCCCTGCAGTGGTAGAACCTCGTGAACCAGGCATACTGCTTGACTTGCTTTTCTTCTCTTATGATATTTATGATATTGATAAGTCGAGCCTTCGCTATTGCCTATAATAAGAGGTCAAGGATCGAGTCGTCTGTTCATAGTTTCACTTCGCTTCTGCCATTCTGTTCCCCTCAGACTATTAAGGGAAAGCAAGGACACCTGTGAACTCGGATAACCTTGTGGCATACCGTCGAATCTACTCTACCCTAGCAAAACCTTACGGAAACCCTAATATTCTTGCAGAATTTATAGCTGGACAATTAAAGAATAGAGTTTCATTTCGAAAAGCAATGAAAAAGGCTATTGAATTAACAGAACAAGCAGATACAAAAGGAATTCAAATACAAATTGCGGGGCGTATCGACGGAAAAGAAATTGCACGTAGATGTCTCCTTGTTTTATATCTCGATGACTTGAGTAGGAGCTTTCCCTTTCTTTCCCGTCTGTGCTTTCCTCTCCTTCTTTGCCTTCTTTGAATAAAAAAAGCCAGGAAGTCAGCCAGTCTGTTCTTAATAAGGGTAAGCCAGTACGGTACGCAAGACGGAACTAGTGCTAGTTTGATGTCAACCTTTAGGAGTAATTCATCAAATTGGTTAAATCTAAAATAATACCATACTCTTTATTTAATACGATCCCACTATACATATCGATATACATAGAGATTCACCGACTACATTTCAGCCATCCAGAGATCCTGATCTATTTGAAAATTGCTAGAATTGATATATCCATATATCATGTTTCTGCGGGCATAAGAGTTTTTTCCTTTATGTTCGGTGGAAATCACATGTTATACTATATTCCAATAAATAGATATCCGTGTTATGATACAAGTCCCCGTTTTCAAAAAAAAAAATGGATGCGATTGGGTCCCAGCGGATCTAAACAATCTTGTTTTTTTGAACATGAAGAAATAAAGAAGCCATTGCAATTGCCGGAAAGACTAGGCCTACTAACGGCACAAAAATAGATGGAAGGTTCAAATTTGTCATAGAAGGGGTACCTCGATTTACTATTTGTATCTGTTATTATGTTATTATATAAATAAAGATATCTTGTAATAATTATAATTAAATTAAGAATTTGAATTCTAATTAGCTAATATTTATTATTAATAGAATTTGAAGAATTTCAAATTCTTAGTATAGATCTAAGTATCTATATATCTAAATCTGACTGAGTACGTATAATAAGAATAAGTGCAAAGAATGTAGAACTGTAGAACTAAATAAATGGACTTATTCATCTCCTACATGAGAAAGATATGTATGATAATAAACTTTATTATTTTTCTTCATTTCTTTGTCTTTTGTTCTTGTCTTCTAATTTTCTAAAAATAGATAAAGAGTTTTTTACAGATTATCGAAAGATTCGGTCGAATCCGACCCAACATGAATTTTTAGATAAAATGGAACAACCGCGCTGGTCGTACCGAAATAATGTACAATAGAACCCATGACTATCATTCGTTATTTTTTTCCCATTCTTACTTTCATAGCAGCCAATTCTTTTTTGCATTTTCTAGGAAAGACCTATTGATTCTAACAACTGATTGCAGAGTTGATCATTCGGACCTTTCAATTCATAGATGTAGATCTCGGACCTATGAATGGGGATATTTCCGAAACTCACACAGAAAAAAGGAAGTGAGTTAGACAAAAATAAAAGGCCGCCTACCTACCGTTTAGGTGGCACCAGCGAGATCCAGTAAGGAAGTGTCGCGGCTGCTCCACTCCGCTGCGGTCTCATGAACTGAACTTCGTTGCCTTCCCGCGCGCGAAGCGAATGGGCGCTGTGCCGTGGGTCAGTTTCGGGGTGGGGAGCGAAGAGAGACCAGAAGAATGATTCATTTGGATCGACGAGCCAAGTGGGAGAATGAGGGCCGTCGGATCGAGGGCATGAAGGCTATAACATAGAGTTGGAGGCCTTATTTCTGGGACATCCAGAAAATCCCATTCAAGAAGCCCCTACTTATACCCCTCCTCCCTCCTATCCTTGATGGATCAATTGAACAACTTTACAGATAAAAATGGAATTCCGAACCGCTATAGAAGCGAACGACTTATTGTGGAATACTCGAAAGCTTCTTTTTTTTAGTCCAGCAAGATGGTAAACATAAAATCAAAAAGCAGAAAGAGAAATGAGACTTTTATTTTGATCGAATTTTCTATTTCATATATTTTTTTTTTACTTTTATAAAAAATGGGAATTTTTTCTTGTTGCTTGAATATTAACTATTCAATTAAAATGAAATATTACAACTATAACAGGCATTTTGTTTTTCAAATTCAAATTCGTTGGAACAAAAGAGGCCCGGCTGGGTACTGACCAGACCAGGCCATGAGAATAAGAGGGTTCTTTCGAACAAAATCAAGACAAAGAAAAGAGGTCTTCTTTATTTTTCTTGATATTCTTGGCTCTTCTGAGCCCTTCCTTTACTTTAGATAAAGAGATAAAGGAAATTGATGATAAAAGTTGTACATATCTATATAATATAGAAAGAAGAAAAGAGAGAAAGAAAGATTCTTTCCTTTATCTTATGTGCTCTTCAACCATCCAATTTCAATTGCTTCCGCCTTGGATTCATTATTTTCCTTCGTCTATCTACTCTTTCTTCGGAACCTGACTCTATCTTCGACTACCAAAAAGCGAAAGAAGCCCACGCTGCTGTCTTTTTTGCAGCTTTTGTTGTTGCCGGAACTATGTGGTATGGTTCGGCAACTACCCCGATTGAATTATTTGGGCCCACTCGTTATCAATGGGATCAGGGGTACTTCCAGCAAGAAATATATCGAAGAGTTAGTGCTGGGCTAGCAGAAAATCAAAGTTTATCAGAAGCCTGGTCTAAAATTCCTGAAAAATTCGCTTTTTATGATTACATCGGCAATAATCCGGCAAAAGGAGGATTATTCAGAGCAGGTTCAATGGATAACGGGGATGGAATAGCGGTTGGGGGCTCAGTCTTGAAAGATTCAATCTTTCCCCTGTAGGTCCCAGGGAATCGCTCTTATAGTAGGAGGTTTACTATGTCCCCAACTTCTCTTTATTAAGAAAGTAGGTTGTCTACTATAATTAGATTAAGATCGTAAAAACAGAGTAATATAGCTAGACCAAATTCAATAAATGGAGTCCGGTAATAACATTATGAAACTGAACCCATATGGCAGAAAGCAGAAGCAGGGCCAAGGTGAACCCGGATTAACGATGAGAAGCGGTCAAATCAGTAGCAAAGGCACCAGGACGGACGGTTGGTTGAACCGGGCGATAGCTTCGCGATCGATAGCTCAGTGAGGTACGCCACCCGCCCTACTTCTAATGATAGATAGAAAGGGTGGGAGAGGGGCTGAGGGACAGGTTGGGAAGTGTCTCTGTCCTTTTCACTTCTTATTACTCCTTTCGTTCACTTTTTCTAACATTTCTAGTACCAACTAATTCATTCGGGCGCGTACCCAGTAAAACTTACAAGTAAACCAGATATAAAGATGGCGACTAGGGTTGCTGTTTCCATTCTTATCATATTTATATAATTTCAAGACCCCAATGGATCTATGATAGGATCGTTTATTTACAACGGAATGCACCTAAATTCTTCTCATCTATATCTATTTTCCGTAAGGATGGTAAATCCTTAGGACTGATAAGGAGATCATTGCCGTGAAGACCACCAAATACCTATTGATCAACCAATATAAAACTGAGAGTTGGAGGACCAAACAACCACCTAGGTGTAGTTGAAAGGTTCCAACCTGCTCCCATATCGTAACACTTCCAAACTTGATTAATTCATAATCTTCGTTTGATCGTTTCCAAGAAGTGGCATAATAGGGGTAGGGGGCGCTAACGAGCAAGAAAAGGGGTGCGCTAAGGCGCAACTTCGCGCAGCTGCTACGCCCTTGCTTCTTGCCTTATCTTTTACTAAGAAACTAATCTAAATAGAAGCCCTTCTTTCTCAAAGTCAACTTTCTCCCTTCTTGCTTTAGTGAAATAGGGGGCGCTAACGCGACCTTCCTTCAGCTGGCTTCGGACCTGATTGAGAAAGAGCGTTAATAGTTGTGTGTGTCGTACGGGGAACCGAGTTCGCACTCCCATGTTGCCCAACACAACAAAAGGGGCTTTACTTTCAGTAACTTCTTTCACTCGTTCTGTCGTCTCATTTCAGCTTTCAACCGCATTTCCACCACGATTTTTCTCCAAACGAGAAGCTTTGGCTAACCGTTCACTCACTCTCGATGGTCTGCCATTTAGTTCGTTCGTTGTAGCAGAGCGAATAATGTGCCGATGGAAGGTAGCTGCATGCAGCATAAAAGAAAAGAGATTGACATCCGACAGCTCCTTGTCCTTTCCATCCGGAGGTTTGATCCAGCTAACGAGCAACTGCTTCGTCTTTACCCACTTAGTGTACTTAGGATTTGAGGACTTCTTTTCATCGTCTGTGAATTGGTTGGGCTGAAGCGAGAGAGAGCTTCTCGGTAGAGGTAGTCAAGCTAAGAGCTAGAAAGTAGCAATTCGGTTAAAAAAATCACTACCCCCTTTTTTGTATTTCCTTAATTTATTTCCTTAATTGAATTTCGGTTGATTAGGATTCAGTTCCTTAAAAACCTCCGCCTTCTTTAAAATATCCTGAACAGTTCCTGTAGGTTGAGCCCCTTTTTCAAGGAAATATAAAATAGCAGGAACATTTAAATAAGTTTGATTCTTTATCGGATCATAAAAACCCACTTTCCGAAGATCTTTTCCTTCTCTTCGGGCTCGAACATCAATTGCAACGATTCGATAGACGGCTCACTGAGGAAGAAGAAGTATGAAGTATCGATATGCCGAAAAGCGGATGCTCGTCCAATCAGTCCAAGCATAGACAGATCCTAGTGCTAGTGTCATATCCCCCTTTTGATGGTGAATGTCGGAAATGCTGTTGAAAGACCCACAATTTAAGTAGATGCGAGATATAGAAATTTTTCGTAGTTGTGGAATCCTTTTTTTTTTAAAGAAGAAGTTAATGGTCGAGTGACAAATAAGAGTAGTAGATCAT
>QJPP01007383.1:35000-209934 GCA_003996215.1 Jaltomata sinuosa
TAAAGAAAGAATCATGGTAACCATTCGAGCTGACGAAATTCGTAATATTATCCGTGAACGTATTGAACAATATAATAGAGAAATGATTGAACAACCGGGAGCAATTTACTTACGATACTTAGTTGACATTCATAAAAAGCATCTAATGAATTCTGAGTTCAATCCATCCTGTTTAGCAGAAAGACAGATATTCCTTGCTCATTATCAGACAATCACATGCCAAGCCCCCTCCCAACGGTCTCAGGCCATGGTCTGGGTCAATGAACTAGTCTCGTCCCCCTAACCTAAGAGTTCTGGTTATGACCAGCCGAAAACAGGTCCTCTAGATGCCTTATAACCGTCCTTTTTGCCTCCCAGGTACCTGTAATTGTGATCTGTTTGCCAGAACCAAGGGGTCTTTCTGTAGAAACCTCCACGAACTATCGTCGTTTTTTGATGGTTTTTCTGCTGAATCCATGGGCAGGCAAGAGAGAACCAGGCGAACTGAAAGATCTTAGTAGCCAGAGGAAAAGAAAGCAAAAGCGATTCCCGTAGTAGCGGCGGGCGAAATGGGAGCTGCCTAAACCGTGAGGGGTTGTGGGAGAGCAATACAAGCGTCGTGCAGCTAGGCGAAGCAGCCCGAATGCTGCACCCTAGATGGCGAAAGTCCAGTAGCCGAAAGCCTTTTCTTCCTTCCTTGAGGACCAAAGCCGATCTTCGAAATGGAGAGGTGAACCCAAGTGTTTGATCAATACAAGAGTTAGCTAGGCCACTTTTCCGAATGATAGAAAGAGTCGCTTAACGCGCAGGACCGCTAGGGGAGTGGCTCCGGGTATAGATAGGGTTAAATCTGCAGGGGTCATGCAAATACATAGGCCCCTTCCCTTCTCTTTTGGATGTGGTATATCGTATAGTTGTTTAATGTTGCTTTTAGGAGCAGGCTTTTCATGAATATGGAACCCCATCCACTAGATTTTAGTGCGCTTTTTAATTGTCCTTTCCTCGTAGCTCCTTTTGCCCAGGTCGTCGGAGAACAATGTCGGGGACAGGGTGAGAACCTTCCGTTGGCCCTTTAAGTGTCGGTTCTTCCATATTTAGATATGGAGATAGATCCATATAGAGATCTATATCTTTCTATCGATAAATAGATCTATTGAGAAATGGATATTGATCTGGTTTCAAGATCTATGACTACCATAAGTCTGAAGTGAAGCCTGAACCGGTCGGCTGGACTGACCCTGGTGCTGCTGTGGATGATAACACCGTCCCCACTCGCCTGAACCTCTACCACCATGTCTGGAACTACTGTAGCCACCCTGATATCGATGTCTTATTTCTGGCCCCGGTGTCATGACAATACAAATCCTCTACAGTATGTGCATAGTCCGTAATAGCCTGGAATGATCAACCACTAGCAACCAATATATCTACCGGCTCTCTAAACTCTCTACGTAGCCCCCAGACAAATCTACGGACTCTATTAGACTCAGTAGGCATAATTATGGCCCCAAATAGAGCAAGCTGATGGAAATGGGTCTCTTACTCTGAGACGGTCATAGTATCCTGAGTAAGTATAGTGAACTCCTCCCTCCGATGCTCTCTGTTGCTCTGTGGCAAGAACTTGGCCATAAAGGCCTCAGAAAACTCGGACCAAGCCAAAAGAGGTGACGACGATGGTTTGTAAGCAACCTGGGCCCTCCACCATAACTTCGCTGGGTCCTCCAACTGATATGTAGTATAGCCAACCCCATGAGTCTCCAATAACTCCAAATGATGCAACATCTCCTCACAGGTCGTAATAAAATCATGTGGTCTTGTCCAGAAGTGTCAGCAAACTGCGGAGGTGCCAATCTCAAGAATCTACCCAACGCTTTCTGCTCCGTCTCTGTCATGACCAGACGGGGAGCAAGAGGCTGTGCAACTGAGGGGACCAGAATAACCTCCGCACAGGGAGCTGCAGTAGCAGGTTGTGCTCCTGAACTCTGAACGCCCGGGGATTCCCCCTGAGCATATATCTGCGCAACCTCAGAAGGTTGCTCTCCAGTCATGCCCAATAGCTGAAGTAGTAAACCCTGAATGTCTGAAGACTGAGCTGGGGCTGAAGCTGGCACCAAAACTGGTGTTGTAACTGGCATTGGAGCTGGTGGCACCTGGGCTGTCCCTGGGTCCACATGTTGTGGCTCACGAGAAAACTCTGGCTTATGATCATACTCGAGCTCTCTCTCAACTCTAGTAGCTCTGGCAGGTGCTGCTGCTCGGGGGCATCCTTGACCCTTAGCTCTACGACCTCCCCGGCCCCTAGCTGGAGTCGAAGGCTCATTTTCACCCGATGCCGACGATCTCGTATGAGCCATCTGCAGAAGAGTGAACTAGAATAAATGAGATTTCCAGAAACTTTTGAGGATACTACGCACGAGAGAGAAACAAGAAAAAAGTCCATTTTTCCTAAGATGTCACTATAGCCTCTCGAAGATTGAGTACGGATGTCTCCGCCCCGATCCACAGGACTCTATTAGACATTGGCTCCTATACCAATGACACCAGTGAACCTAGAGCTCTGATACCAAGCTGTCATGACCTAATTTCTCAGTCATGATGGCACCTACAACCCCCAGTAGGTGAACCAATCCCCGTAGCTCGAAATGGTCAGTAATAGGATACTATCTAATAATTTAAGTGGAAGAACAGTTTAATAAGAGAAAACAAGGGAACAAGATGAAGTAAATAGATAACAGGACCATATACATATATACGCAGAAGCTAAACCAAACCCAAAACCTGGTATCATAGTATAGAGCCGGATCTACATATAAGGAGTATAAAAAGATCCAAAATAATATATACACAAATGTCTCCAAGTAGTAATAGAGTACATAAAGCAAAAGATAAACTAAAAGCTAGCTCCGGTCTCCAAGAGCTCACCCTAAGTCCGGGATGGTCCAAAATCTCCAAGCATGAGTCTCCTACGAGCTAGCAGCGATGACTCACACTAGGATCTGCACCAGAAGATGCAAAGTGTAGTATGAGCACCAAATACAAAGCATAAGGTACCCAGTAGGTATCATAGGCCGACTGAGCACATATAAGATAAAAGCGTAGTAACAGACAGAATAGAAATAAGTAGTCACGGAAATCTACAAAAAGGCACACAGGAACTAGCCAGAGGGAAGGCAACAGAAACAACATACAAGGCTAGCAAGTAGAATATATACACAATAGACACATGAGAAAGTAGGAAATGACGCACCTGGGGTCCGTGAAATAACAATATATATACATAATAAGTTTCAGAAGTGGATGATATACCAGTAACCTCAAGTACAAGGGAAGGGAGAAGAGAAATAAGGATAGGCATGCTCGGAAAATAGGAATTAATAATCATATTAATCATACCAATCTCAAGTCAAAAACTTACAACCTCGCAGTATCCAATCTCATAAATATAACCGTAACAGAGGATAATACCGTGATAAAGTAACAAGAGTCTACCTACAGTCCCCCGGCCGCCTATACAAGCGAGGAACGCAAATAAGTGAAAACAAACCCTCTGGCCGCTCATACAACCGGAGCGTACACTCAACAAACGGAAAACAAGGGTGGAGCCTCAAATAATGAATGATATGATGCATGATAACCTCTGGGTGAAATAGAACTCTGTATGTACCTCCTTCGGTGTTGAACTAGCCCAGCAGGTAGGTTCCATGGAAGGACACTGCCCGTATACCTCTACTCTGTTGTAGATCCTTCCTCCGTCATATGTGGCCCAAAGCCCCAAGTCCAGAACGACAATTTCCATGGAGGTCCCAGACCCCATACTAAAACTCAGTATCGAAAAATATTGTCCAGAGTAAGTTCGGATTCAAGCAGACTCAAATCTCGAGTATGCATGCCCAGACTTTGTCCAGGTCTAAAATAGTGAAAAATGTCTCAAAACCCCACCAATGGTGACTGGGTCCAAAACAGTGGTAAAACATCTCTGGTGCTCGGTCCAACAGAGACTAATGCCATCTCAATCAATAAAAAAACTCAACTAGCACTACGTCCCTGCCGAGTCTAGCATTAGTAGTAAAACTGGTGATAAAAATCCTAACTTAACTCTCTTTTACCCCAAGAAGATCCACATATTAAGTAAAAACCATTCCCAAGTCATTTCCATAAAAAAAGGGGCCCCAGGGGCATGTAAAGTTTAGAAAATAAGTACTAGTAGGCCCGAAGCCAAAATCGTAGTAAGATGTAGTAGGAATTTCTCATAATATGCATGGAAATGATATGATCAACACAAATAGCCGTCCAGCAGCTCACAAACAACCTATCGGCCCTGCACAGGCTCCAATCACTCTACAACACAGATAGCCAGCATAATATCATGATAACGATGCTCAGGACTCAAGGGCACCCCCGAATAGCCCACCATCTATGGTCCAGAGTCAAACAAGGTCACACAGGACCATGAGGGTGATAATATCAACTACGAAGAGTACTACATACAACGGAGGAATGAAACGAGACGAATCATGGAAGAGCGGTCAAGGTCTGTGGTGCCAAGCTAATAACCCAACCCAAGGATGTCAGTTAGTACAATTTTATCTGATATATCATAAGTCTAGAGAGCTTAGACCGTAACCTACCTATCGTCCGATGAAAAGCTGCTGGGACAATGATATCTAAGCCTGAATCACTCCAAGAACCCCGAAAGATGATCAAACTATCAAAAACATAAATAATGCATTAAAACGAGTCTAACGATACCCATAATGCTACAATTGTAGCCAGGTCAAAATTCGGGTCACAGACGGGCGGCCCATGGGCCTCGCAACTCGAAAGCAAAAATGAAACTCACATTATGATCATCAAGACCATGGGAGTACATGCCCGGAAAATCAAGGAATTTGGGCAATAAATTCGAGCTAAAACAGCTCCTAAAGTTAAGAAACCCAATAATGGAGAATTAAGAATGAAAACCGAAAATTGACAAGAATCACCTTCCCAAAGAAGAGAATTATGCCAAGGGATATGAATTGGATGAGCCCACGGAGCATGCAACCTCACACACGAACAGATTCTACAAATAAATTTTTGAGCTTGAGAAGATGGCAACAATGGTGATTTTAACCAATGGAGAAGATAACTATGGAGAAGAGGAGAAACTTACCAAAATGCCAATGGAGCAAGAATTTATCGAGGGAACAAGAATCCTACAAGGGTGCACTGATTTGAGTAATTTAGGGAGTGTTTTGGGTGTGTTAGAGTTATGGGAAATGAGAGATGAGGGCTGAAAAAATGTAATGGCCAGCTTAAATAGATGTTGGCCGAGCCTTCACGAACGCGGAAGGCCACCACCTACGTGGGGCACACGAATGCGGGAAGTTGGCGCGCACGCGAGGACCAAGCGCTGGCCAGGCCAGGCGCCTGCCTTGCGCGAACGCGGCCAGGCCACTGCGAACGCGAGTCAGCGGATGCAGCCCAGTGGGCGCCTAGGCGAAGTCAAGGGCAGAGGAGCGGCTGGCATAGGCCTACACGAATGCAGACGGCCACAGCGTACGCGAAGGCCATGCTGGTTCCATGACAACACCAGCTGCCAACAACAATTCTCAATAAGAATTTTACTCCGACGGACCCTCAAAAACACATCTGGGGTCCCGCGAACACAAATGAGCAGAGCTAATCGACTAAAATTGGCATTTTGGACTCAATGGAATCGATGAAAATCCCAACGGAGGTTGATAGCATAAAAAGAGTGGGCCCCACGCCCAAGAATCATCTTTAGGCCTATCTTTCCAAAATGAAACGCCAAGGCCTAAAATGAGTCCGAAAGCCTCGGGACCCGAACCAAAGGTCCTTCTAGCCCAAAGTCAACATTTCAGATCTAACAGTGCTATCAGAATTTTCATCCGAGGCCGTCTTCTCCGAATATTGACCAAAGTCAAACTTTCAAGTTTAACTTGGCTAAAACACAAAAACCAAGACAAAATAAAACTGAAAGCTCCCAGAACCCAACCAAGGGTCCTTCTAGACCAAACTCCACGCTCCAAAGCTAACGGAACTGTCGGAATTCGATTTCGAGCATGTTTACCAAGAATGTTGACTAAAGTCAATGATATTCTAAGTTAAGGCTCTAAAATAGGCAAACGGCCAAAACAACCAAATGAACGACCAGGGCACCGAACTATCGGTCCCAGCAAGCCATACATGACTTGGGGTAGCTACAGAAAAGCTCTAACAGTACAATGAATGCGTAAACGCGAAGATGACCGAAAGGGTCATCACATTTCCAAATTCACTATCAAATTCAAGAACCCAATTCAACAACCTAAAGTTGAAAACTAATTCAAGATTATAACCCAACAATATAAACTAATTCAAAATTTCCAATTTACTATCAAATTCAAGAACCTAATTCAACAACCTAAAGTTAAAAACTAATTCAAGAGTATAACCCAACAATATAAACTTATAATTCAAAATTTCCAACTTAACTATCAAATTCAAGAACCTAATTCAAAAACCTAAAGTTGAAAATTAATTTAAGAACTTAATTCAAGAACCTAATTCAAATTTAAAATCAAGAGCCTAAGATATTTACTGTGCTCACAAATTCTAAAATCAAATTCAAGTTCAAACTTCTTAAATTCAATCTAAAATCAAATTTAAGTTCACAAATTCAATTATATGAATCATAAAATGTTCATAACCATTATTCAAGATTCACAACTAGCAATATTCATAATCTAACACTAACTTAAAATAAATGGCAAAAAATAATTTCAAGATTCGAAACTAACAAACTATCTAATAACAAAAAAATATCAAACAAACCCTAACTTGAAATTTTAAATACTACTAATTCAAGTTCTAATCTTCATAACAACTAACAATGTTCTTAATCAAACATTAACCTAAAATAAATGCATTGTAATTGAAAAAAAAGTAAAAAAATCTAACCTTAAAGTTTTAAATTAGCCCTAACCCAAAAATTAATAATGGAGGAGAAAGGAGGCGGCGATGGTAGCAACGACAATGCAACGTGGAGGTGTGAAGGTGTGGAGGTGTGTGGAGAGAAGAAAGAAGAGAAGAGAAAAGAGAGAAGAAGAAAATATAGGAGTGACCTGATCTGGGTCACTATATTTTTTAAAAAGCAACGGACAGCGTCGTTTTTGTCCGTTGCTTTTTTTAAATGAGTTGACCACGTATTGACCGAAAAGCGATGGACAAAAATGACGCTGTCCATCGCTTTTCTATTTTCTAATATAAATTAAAATTTAAATAAAGTGACGGACAACGTCGTTATTTTAAAATTATTTTTTAATTTTTTTAATAATTGCGACGCTGTCCGTTGCTTATATGCGTAAATATTTGCGAAAAAAAGCTACGAAAAAAGAAACGCTGTCCATCGCTTTTATAAAAAAATAATTATAAATTAAAAAAATTAGAAAAGCGACGGATATCGTTGCTTTTTTCATTGCTTTTCGGGAGCGACACTGTCCGTCGCTTTTCTATCCGTCTCTTTTTGAGCTATTTTTAGTAATGAACTAACAAGTAACAAGTAATAATGTGTATCCAAATTTGAGTTAGCAGTACATGCTAATCATAGCAAGATGTGTAACAGAGAGTCTCTGTAATCCATGAAATATGTTATTTCAAAACTGTTATCGAAGAACACAAGATCTATGGAAAATAAATTTGAATATACAACTTATGAAGAATATATTTCACTAAAATTTTAAGTAACATCTTATAACATATCCTTCAAAAAGTTCACTTCAAATTAAAGGGAGAATAAGCTGTCTTGAAAGACTATATGTTAGCACATGTAAGACATGCCAAAAACAGAGATAAGAGCCTAGACTTGATTGTCAGAGCTCCTATTAAGGACTAACAATCAGTCTTTTCCAACCGCTACTATAAATATAAACAATTCAGGAATCCTTATCAAACATAACTTACCAAAGTTCATCTCTTAACAATGTAGAATTCTATATATCATATATGTCGGGTTCTTTTTCAAATTTGACCAAATCTAAAGAGAATTATAATAACAAGTCAAGACTCCTTATAATTAAAAAAATAAATCAAGACTCAAGCAACAAAAATATTAAATGAACTATACCTTGTTCAAGTTGCTCGAGAAAATCTAAATCTTCCTCAATACTTATAGGTTGTGGTTCACTCCAAAGTCAACCTTGAAGGCACACTAGAGCTTGTACCAATTTAGGAGTTAAAGAACTCCTAAATGAATCAAGAATGCACCCTCCAGTACTAAAAATATATTCGGATGTCACACTTGAAACAAGAATAACTAACATATCTCGAGCCATCTCAGAAGGACAGGGGAATCTAGTTGTGTTAATTTTCCACTAAAAGAATACATCAAAATCTGTGTTTCTAATTTCAGCATCTTCTACAAGATATTTATCCAATTCTAACTTAGAATTTGCACCTCAACACTCAGATGTACGTCTATATAATTCCTTATAAAAGTCACCAAAATCTCCTATAGGTATAGACCTTGAACTGAAAGCTTCCACTTCTGTTGAAGAAAGTTGATCACGTCTTTTAAACCAAGCTTTGCATACTCATTAAACAATAATTTTATGTACGCTCACACATTACTTTCTATAATTGGCCCTTTGTCCCCAAACATCTTCATAAGTCCAAAACTAAGAGTGCTAAATTTATAGCGAGGATCCAAAATACAAGATATGAAAAACATCTTATTCATTTTTTTTGTATCACCCCAATATTTCTCAAATTTTTCCTTCATCTTTACTGCCATTTCAGCCAAAATAGTATCTTCACTTGATATCAATTTTGTCAAGTAAACACCAACATGACAAATTTCAAGAAAATAAAAGTTTGATCTAACATATTGTGATCCAGATACCTTCAAAGTAAGTTTAAAAAATAGTTCAAGAAATTTGACAATTCTCTGTACATTTCCCAATCACTACTCAAAAGTATACCTCCAGGACTTTCTTCCACAATATCAATAAACTCAAGATGATGTGTCAAACCAATATTACGATTGGCATAATCTAAAATTGCACCCTCATATTCAATAGCCATTTTCAACATCAAGTAGGTGAAATTCCAACTTGTAGGAACATCCAAGCATAAAGACTTTTTAACAAGATTTTCATCTTCACAACAATCCTGAAATGTCCTCCCCCTAGAAGGAGATTGCCTAATGTATCTCACTGCTTGCCTAACTCATTCAATAGACACAGTTACTTCTATTATACCATCCTGAATTATAAGATTTATAATATGAGTCATACACCTCACGTGAAGATGACTACCACCCATAAGATCATCCCCCACTTAGTTAATTGCTTAGACAACTCAACCACATCAATATTATTTGAACTAGCATTATTAACTGTAACAGTGAAAATCTGATGCAACTCTCACTCGTGCAAATATTTACTAATGACCTTTATCATATCTTCGCCTCTATGACTAGAAATTAGATAAAAATTAATAATTCTTTTATGCAAAGTCTATTTTTTATCAATTCAATGAACGGTAATACATATATAATTAATTCTTCACCAAAGTTCAAGTATCAGTGGTTATACATACTCTTTGTTGTGTTTCCTTAAAAATAAATGTCATTTTATGTTTCTCTTTATCAAACAGGTCAAAATAATCACGAGGCACGGTTATACGAGAAGAAATCTGAAAAAAAGTTTGTGTCACTTTCATAAATTATTTAAAACCTTCTTTTTTAACAATCTAAAAAGAAGTTCATCCAGAAGTATCATACGACACAAAGCCTTTCTACACTCTTCTTGATCAAATTTCCATGTAACAACAGCTACATCATCCTTGTTACCCCCTATAACCAGTTGAAATGCTAATTTTGATTGTCTAGTATTAATATTGTGAGGCATTTTTTATATTTGGCTATATGACCAAGCCTTGCCGTTGTACCATGCTCTTTTGTGTCAGCAAAATACTCTTATTTGAATAGTTACAAACACCCTTATTATTTTCTTCAGAATCAACTTTATTAGTAACAATCCCACGCACGAGACCTTTTCTCCTTTCTTTCTTTACTTTGGACTGAACGCTTTGAGTTTAACTCGTTACATTTGAATTAGAAGCTCCACTTTCACCAACCACTTTGTCAATTATGATATTTTCATTCATGTATTTGTATCACTGTGAATAGTGATTTTAAAAGAAAATAATCAAACAACAAGTAAACAAAACACATAAAAAAAGCCAAATAGCACAACTTTAGACACCAAGAATTATGAACACTGGTCACTGAACACAATCATTATCTTAAATTAAATTCAAAAGAAAGGAATATCAGAATCAAATAGAAATCTATAGAAAAAGATGGTCGCAACTAACTGTTTCAAATATAAACTTATTGAAATATGCTGACAATAGGTAAAAATTTAACTCGATTTCAAATTCTCTGAAGATATATACACAAAGGACATTTCTTCACAGTTCACACACATATCACAGAACAGAGATGAGAAACTGATAAAATTTGTAAAAAAATGATAAAATTAGTGAGACAGAGTCGATAAAGTGAGAACTGAGATGGAAACAACAGAATTCTAAAAGTACTTGAACCCAAAATGATGTTGAAATTTAAAAATTTAAAACCATAAAATACTGAAAAATCGTGAGGAGAAGACTGAGAAATTATCACATTGAACTTACCAGTTGGAGCCTCAAACTCGAAGGAGAAGACTAAAAAATCCCAGAAAAATGATAAGCGCATCTTTTGGAGAAATTGTAATTTGTAAGTGCAGCTTCTCAGTTTTGGGTAAAGGTAAACCCTAAAATAAAATGGGGAGTACTGGGGTCATTTTAGTGAAGTAGGGACTGGGGTCATTTAAGGCTAGTCAAGTAGTCAAGTATAATTGGAATTTGAGATCGTTTCTTATCAGTTAATCGGGTTAACCGATTAAAATTTTATGCAAATCAAAAATCAACCCAGAAATCCAATAACACTAGTGTGGAAAATCGAGAATCAACTCGATAATCCAATAACCCAAATCATTAACCCAATAATCAAATTTTCAGTTTAAATTATTGGTTTGACCCAAAATTTGTACAACCCTAGTTGGGCTAGATAGGGCCAAGATTATTCCATCCCATGATGAATTATCTGACTCCTAAATGATCTAATCTTAAGGGGGATAAAATTAGCTCGTAACAGGCTCGGGCTTAATGGATTGGATTGAGTTTTCATTAGTTTTTTTATATTTTTCTTAAACAAAAATAACTTTTGATATTTCATTAAATGTTAATTTTTTGGTATTAAAAGCATTCTAAATTAAAGGTCATACTCTAAAGAGTAAATTACAGCATGCATGTTTTGGGACTACATCTGGAATTGATGGAGGAAAGCTTAAGCACTTTCTAAGCCTAAGTTCGCCGAAGTTCTATATTTGCACGCTGAGGATGATTCGCAATATTTCATGAATGAGACTTTCAAGGCTCTTAGAGCTTTGGGTGCTCACAGTTCAGAAGCTATAGAGTTTGTTGCTTATTAGTTGAAGAAGCTCATGCCTAGTTCGAGATGTGGGAGAGTGAGCGTACTATTGCTGCTCCTTCTTAGGATGAATTTGAAGAAGCATTCATGCAGAGGTTCTTATCAAAGGAGAAACGATTTACTCTTCCAATAAAATTTGAACAGTTAGATCAAGGCTCCTTGATAGTTTGTGAGTACAATTTACAATTCACCCGATCCACTTGATCAGATATACGATGATATGCATAATTCCTACAAAGAAATAGAAACTTAAAAGGTTTGTGCATGGCTTGGGGCCATATGTTAAAGCAACACATGTTATTGCTATGTCTATTACTTGCACATTTGCGTTATTAGTGAATTTTTCTAAAGAATAAAAGATTTGGAAGAAGCAAGGCTGATTGGAGAGGAAGAACAAAAAAGCCTGATCTACGGGCGATTTCAGTGGTTCTTATAATGTAGGGCACTGATGTGGGTCATATGCACCCATTTAGTCCAATACTAGTATTCAACCTAGCATGCATGATCAAAACTTTAACAATCAGAATCGGTCTACTCTGAATGATAATCGACGCACATCAGAGTGACAAGATTGTGTTTGTCATCATTGTGACATTAGGGGCACATTAAGAGAGATTGCGAAAAGTTGCAGAGAGAATTAGCTAACTTTTCTTGCTATAGTAATAATTCTCCGGTCCATACAGCTGCAAGGAACCAACCTGCTGGTAATACTAATGCTATCTAGAATACTCGTGCTAATGGAAGAGGCAATGTTGTTGCTAGTGCTGGGAATGAGGGTCAAGCTCGACTCTATGGGTTGGCTCGTAGGGAGACAACTGAAGCTTTTGATGTTATAGTTACAGATATCCCCACCTTTTGCACTTATAATGCATACACATTAATTGATCTTAGATTAAATTAATTATATGCGACTCTGTATTTTGCTCTTGATTTTGAAGTGGAGCTCATACTTTTCATAAAATCTTTTTTTGTTAATGTCCCTATTAAGTGTTTCTGTTATTACTTCTAGAGTATATAAAAGTTGTGTGATCATGGTCAAAGGGCGCAAGACAACTGTCGACTTATTTGAATTGGAAATAGTAGACATTGACGTGATCATAAGAATGGATTGACTTTCTACTTATTATTATATTATTTTGAATATACTATTATATTTTACTGCACTAGTTATTTCATCCTAGGGTGGTACTTGTGAGGTGATTCCCTGGTTATGCTATCATGTAATTGGATTGGTGTTATGATTTCCTTATACTAGTTCATTCCATTTTGAGTATGTTAGACTGCTCTCCGTCTTTTCCTTTTACTTGAGGTTACCGGTATACCGCCATTTTATCAACTCTCTCTCTACTTACTTGTATTGTTGTGCAAGGACTCCAGGTGCGTTCTCCTTTCCTTCACCTGTGATTCTGTGTAATTGTATCTTTGTGCTAGCATGTTTTACTTGTTGCTTTTGGTTATCTATTCTCTGTGCTAGCTCCTTACACTTCCTTTATTGCTTCAGTGACTGCTTTCTTGCTATCTGTTACTTACTGCTTTTATATCTTATATACGCTTAGTCGGCCGATGATACCTACTGAGTACCCGTTGTTTTGGTGCTCATTCTACACTTCTACACTTTTTGGTGCAGATATTAGCTGAGCTTTCGCCGTTGATCACGTTGGAGACTCGTGCAGCTTTTGGATCTTTGAGATAAAGCAGTGCAAAAATAAAGAGATTTAGAGTAAAAAAATATAAATTTTAAAAAAAATAATGGAAGAAGACAATATGGGAATAATCATTTAGTGGTTGTCCCCCCTAGTTGAAGACATGCAAAGGGGAGACATACAATTAAGCTTGAAAGCAATTAAATAATAAAATGTAGGCATCAAAGTGAGCACTGAAGTGCACTTTCCCTCGGATGAGAGATCAATGCTCGCTTTACACCGTGCTCCGGAGGTCCAATTTGTCAGACTCCAATCAATGCCCAACTTTTTTTGATTCATTTTATTTCGTCAAACTTTTTCTACACTTATAAATAGTTCTTAAAACATTTTGAAAGACGACTTTTATCATACAAAGATCGAAAAAGAGCTAGGAGCCATTGTGGAGGTCAGAGATTTGCGATTTTATCTTCTTCTTTTTCTGTATTATTTATTTTTTTATTTTTTTTGAATAATTTTTTGTAATTTCTTTATGTCTATGTAGAGCTAAACTTCTCGTTCTTGGGTTATGTCATAGTATGGATCTTGTCGTCGTAATTTGAGTTATTTATGCATCTTTTATCACAAGAGTTATTTATTTCATCTTGCGCTTACTATTTTACTGCTTAGCTTCCGGTAGAATAAATGTATATTCTTAAGTGAAACTCAAGAGAGAAAAGTTAACATAGAACGAAGGACAAATAGAGCAGGATCTTATCTAAGTGAACGAATTTGCGACTAGGATAGAGATATACCTAGTTTTTCCTATTTGGTTCACTTACGAGAGATATAAATGTGTTTGTTTACTAACATATCATCACTTAATAATATATGTACGAGGCTAACATGAATAAGAGATTAGAAACTCGAGAGACCATGTTCATATTATTAACCCCGTGAATCAACAACTTGATAGATATTTGCGGGATAGCGAAAGTGAATACACAATATAGTTGCTAGTAAATTCATAGTTTCAGATCAATTTCATCTCATTGATTACATAAAAATATGTTCTTTGTTTGATTAATTGTTCATTATTATTTTTTTAGTTTAGTTAAATCAGAATTATAACTTTGAAATTTTATAGCTTGAATAAATAATTAGAATTAGTTTTATTCAGTAAACGGGTAATCATAAATCCTTGAGAGTTCGACATCTGATTGCTTGCAATCATTATATTACTTGTACGATCACGTACACTTGCATGTGCACTGAGAGTAAATAAGTTTATGGCGCCATTATCGGAGATTTAGAAATTGACTGTTTATCTAGATTGAATTTTTTTTTCTTTTATCTATTCAGGTTTTGTATATTTTATTTTTGTAGATATATTTTCTTGTGTAGTATTTTACTAATCTTCTTGACATGGCATGTTGGAATGAGGATGAGTCAAATGCTTACCACTCACATTTTGTTGATTCTTGTCATATTTGTTGAGGCCCCACCTATAAAAAAATTATTCACAATATTAGATCCTACGAAATGGGTTGTGTGATCCTTTTAAATCCTATAATTAGGACTTTTATAAATGAAGTGGTGGTCAATGAAAAGATTGTAGTAAGTATCGTTACCTTACCTCGAGTCCTTATAATGATGATTTTAAAAAAAATTGTGCTTTTTATAGTATGGATCCTTGCAGGAAATTATTAGAGGAATTGAGTGTCTCCTTAAGGAAATTGCATATGGAATGACACTCTTTCTAAGAGAACGAGTGAAGCTCAAACAAGAGGTGGCAGATTTGACTTGGCTATTCACAACTTGGAGGATGAGTTGAGTGCAAAGATTGATGCGTTTAACACATAATAATTTAGTGATGAGTTGTATGAGGCTCAAAAGGTACTTAGAAGTCAAATTGAGGAGCTAAAATGGGAAGACCAACTACTTGATCACACTTTTTGTCACGACCCAAAAACTAGGAAAGTGATAGTACCTATCTGACCCATCGATAGATAGACAATCCAAAATATATAAAAGCATAATGAATATTCAAATACATGAAAATCATACTTAAAACAAATATAAGTCATAAAACGATCTCTTTAATAATAACTCATAAAAATGTGAAAATAGATACAAACTCCCTAAAATCTGACGACACTAGTACAAGCCTCTTTAAATCATGAAGTAAACTCAGTATATAGAATATCTAGAAATAAGGATGACATAAAAGAAAGAAAGAAAGAAAGAAAGGAAGGATAGTGGAGATCCAGAAGCTACGGATCAGTCAAGTTGATACCTCAGAATCTCAAGTGAAAAATCAATTTGTTACCAATCACCAACCACTGGTACTCGGCTCAGAACTTGCACGGAAAGGTTCAGAAGAAAGCAAGGATGAGTATGAAATTTACATATTCTCAGCAACATTATCGACTGATCTAAATTTGAAGCGATGATGAGGATCGGCCCTAAGCTGTCCTATTTCGCTATCTTTCACATATATAAATCATTTCTAAGGAAGACAGATTTGGACTAACAACTAATGTCAACAACAATCACATAAAGATCAAGTTCAAGTAATTCAAAATCACAGTCAAATCAAGACAAGAGTAAAAAATCAAAGCCACGCCACTTTCACAATGCCCAATCACATTCACACCATATAAATTTCATATAAAGATGAATGAGATGATGTATGCACATAATGCGCATGTCTCCTACCTGGCCAAAAACAAAACATGTATATACCCACTACTATAGTGTAGCTAGCTGAGACTCATAAAGGACTCATGAAGTTCATATACCACCTTTGGATCCTATCTAATGGCCATCGAAGAATATCGTTTTGGTGTGTTTGAAAATAAAGAATTGCCTCTCCTTATAGAAGCAACAAAAAAAAAAAAGAGACTCTGTCTCCAAATTTGCCACGGGAGCGATTTTAATCTCCTTCACATTTTTCCAAGCTTTGGCTCCAAAGAAATAAACTCAGCCAAGCAAAATAGGCATATAGGATTTTACCACATGGGAATAGACCCCACATGTGAGAAGTCAAAATGAAATAAGTAGAATTGTCATTTGGACTATTCACTCCAGTATAAAGGTATATTACAAAATGTTGAAGTGTGTTATTATTTCATCTAAAAAATTAAGTTGTTAAAGATAGTATTTTTTTATTTTCATAATTATATTATATATCAATTACATACGGCTTGATTATTTCTTCACGAGTCAAGCACGTGAAAATTCTTTTAGATAATGGTGGTATTGAGATTACACATGATGACCTTTGTCTGTTCTAATACGATGTTGAAGTGTGTGATCATCTGATTTAAGAGTTTAGACGGTTAGAGAAATCACACTTCTATTAACTTGATTATATTATATCTCAACACAAAACAATATACTGCATAAAAGTATGCTATATAGTATACTTACATTTGAAAATTCACAAAAGAATCATTTTGATTTGACTCGTTTGGGTGTTTTGGACCAGTTTCGAAGCAAAATTTGGAGCTAAAATTTTGAATAGCTACTATTGGGTGTCGAAGTTGGAGGAAAATTCGAAGAATCCATTATTTCATCAACTTAGATCTTCGAAATTTCTATTTTTGGGGAGTCCAAACTTGAACTTTGTTGCTTGTTCCTACTGAAATCAAGTGGAAACCCATTGTTAGTGCTTTAAACTTAAATTACAACACTGATTTTGAGCGAGATTCAGCTGGAGAAATTAGAAGAAACTCACCATTAATGAAGTTTGAAGTTTTCAATTTTGAAATGCCATATTGAATATCTGGTCTTCAAAAACTTTAAGAACTTATTTTGTGCAAGTAGATGAGCTTCAAATGTTAGATACATCTAAAATCGGTGACTAATTTGAAGAAAATTCAACGTCGCCTGGTGTCTGAAATTAGACTTGATAAAGTCTAACTTCAAACATATACAAATAAAGTTTAATTATTGTGTCTAAACTTCAGACACATATCACTAACGTTCAAGTATCATTGCCTGAACTTCAATCACTTGTGATAGAATTCAATCACTTTTGCTTGAACTTAAATTATTTTTGCCTAAAGTTTAGCCATTTTGGCCTGAGGTCATGAAACCTAAAGACATTTTATTTGAAGTTTCAAATATCGCATGTCAGAAATTATTCCGATCTAGATAGACGTGCAAATAAAATTTACAAAAAAATGTGCCAATTAAATAGCGATGTAAAAAAAGCTCGCAGTAATTGTGACCTCTCGGGAGAATCGATGACTGCATCAAAGATGCAGTGCTAGTACATCTGAAACTTCTTAATCGACTAGTTGTAAAAATCCCATGAAATAAATTGAAATTTGTAACACCTTTATTTTATAGCTTTTATATGTTGTCGATTTTGTAGCATCAAACATACAATAACAATTAAAGTGTTGAGTTTAGAGAGTAACTATGACGACCAAAATATGTAAAGTCATTCAACCAAATACAATCCTGAGAAGAGGACAGGTTTATTCACATTTCATTTAATGATCAGAGATGAATTGAAAGTTAAACAGTGGAAATTCTAAATATCCCCCAAAGCGGAAATAGAGATATCTTCTACGTTATCCATAATATTTTGCATTCACAAGTTCCGTCGTTCCCATCACTTCTTAATGGTTAGGTGAACAAAAAATGGATTGAGTTGGCTAATCACTTGATGACCCGATGGAGAATGGGAACAGAGAGTCGCGAATGAATGAAACTCCTGGTCCTAGAATCTGCCCAAAAGTTCTGACTTGAAAATTTAAAACCTGATATCCTCATATTTTTCAGACTAAATAATGCGTAGAGCTTTTATATATTTCTACTTTCGTTTGTTATTTTACAAAATAACAGTTACAAGTTACAAGGATATGATACTTATAACTTCACAATTACAAATTGTTTTTGTTGTACTTTGGACCTCTCTCAAAATTTGATACAAAAAGTACACATATGAAACCCCAAAAAGGAGAATGACATTACATTAGCAACAGCTCAACCACAGAATTTGTTGAACTGTTTGATTTTACATGCTATTTCCATTTCTGGTCTTTTTTGTTTCTCCTCCTAGAGTATTATCACAATGGAAAATAGTATATTTCCTTCCAGCTACTAACTTTACAGGATGGAGCAGAAAAAATCACCCTGCTATCAAAAGTGAAACAAAGCTCTAGTTTACATCAGCTCTTTTATCAAGAAAAGCTTGTATTGATGGTTCCCTCCCAAGAAAATCTGACAACATTTCAAGTGGGTCTTTTCCTCCTCCTGGAGCCAATACCTATCACAAAGTGAATAAATTTGTTTTAAAAGTGCCAAAAAAAGAGAGTTTTCTCATGTCATTACTTCAGAAAGGCATGAGCAATTCAGCAAGGAACTTCGGATGAGATCTCCCTGACAGTTTTTAGAAACTGCACTCACTTTATGAAGGAACATGAAGACATCCTCAAATTGAGTCTCATCATGAAACTAAAAGACCTTTAATAATAAGTGAAACTCAATACTCATAGCTGGAAGGGCCCTAATCTTTCAAGGAGCAGGGGGTTACACTGCAATCGTAATTAGAGAATGGTGGAGTTGCACGTAAACAAGGTTCTCTAGTATTCAGTGAAATTTTAATTTTCAACTTTACTGGCCCTTGGAAGAGGCGTCAAGGTGATAGAAGCATAGCTGAATGTGGATGAGACAGCAGTCCTAGTGGCTAAGAGAGATTCAGTTGATTAGATATGGAATTTGGAAATTGAAGTAACTTAGCCTGATATGTTGGACGCTGCAATAGTTGAAAAACCTAGATTACCATTGACATGTGCCTCAGATGTTTTTCAATCGGATGTCCCCGAAGGACCACTTGTCCCTTGGATAATCACAAAAAGGAAAGGCAAAATTACATCTCTTATTGCAAAAGCTAGTTCTGGTCTTTAAACATGCAAGAGAAAAAGCGACCTATCAATGTTAAGTTATTTGCTAGGATCACTCAATACTAATCACTCAGGTTTTAGGAAAACTAACCCACCTAGCAGAATCAGACACCTATGTGCTAAGTGGATTACCATAAGTTACTGACAAGGCAGCCAAAATATTTTCAATCTAAACATGAAATCCAAGTAAAGCAAATGGAGAGTAATCTCAGGGATGTACTTGGTACCTTATTCCTAAATTGCAAGCCTGCTTGCAAGTTGAAAATATCATCATGAAACTTCAAGGCAAAGATATCAGCAGCAAAGACCTAGGGAGGAATTGATAAAATTATCAAAACCATAAACCATATATCAAATAGAACATCTATATTCCAAACTCTGCCGAAATTCTGAAAAACTAATGAGAAAGATATGAGGTAGCTCGTGAGGCATTTAGCAAATATGACTCCCTCTGCGTCATTATATGGCGATGTTTGGTTGGATATGAGTTTAATTTAACAAAGAAAGAAAGACCTTTAGCACATACTAAAAGTGTCCTTGGAACTTCTGATCTTAAACATGCCATGATATTTCTATGGTCAAAAGAGCATGTCCTGAATGGTAAATAGAAAGTTCACGGTTAAAGAATTTCGAAGTATATAAAGGTGTCATTCCTTTTGGAATAGACTAAAAATGAATGAGTGCCATATAAAAGAAACAGAGGGAGTCAATGGAGGAAAAGAAAACATGTACCAAAAGCTATTAGGCTTTAGGAACACATCCATGAATGACAAACTTGTTAAGTAAGCAGATACGAACAAGGATGAGCAGGACCTCACTCCAGATGTGACTGTAGCAAGTGGCCTCATAGCCAATAGCAGTTCGTGGAAAACATGAAGCTGGGTTTATTCCTCCTAGAAGCGGTAATCCTACCATAACCTGAAGAAATGAAGAAGACTTTAAGCACAAATATTAATTTTCCTCCAATAAACAAGAGTGGCAAATCATACCTTGGGATAGAGATGCTTGAACAGCCCACTAATATCAACATTCTCGGTTGAATGAATAATTTGATCGAATAGACCTGAAAAGATGAATATCAACTTCTGTTAAGTGACTCTCTGACATATAAAGCGACAAATTCTTAGGTAGCGGTAGACCGAAGAAGTATTTGGGAGAGGTGATTAGACAGGACATGGCGCAATTCCATCTTACCGAGGACATAACCTTAGATAGGAGATATTGTGGAGGACACGGATTAGAGTAGAAGGTTAGCAGGTAGCAGTGCGTTGTCTTGTTATCCGTCCATACTAGTAGTTGTAGTAGTTAAATCATCGGAGCTAGGGTTCTGAACAAGGAAGACCTGATTTTCCGAGACAGATTTGTATGACGATTTTTCCAGTTTTTTCGTCTCCAAGGGACTGATTTGAAGATAATTTCCTTTGGAGTTTTAGAAAATTCTATTTTCTGATTCGGAGTCCTATTAGAACTATGGGGGACACGAAGGCAGTGGAGAATAATTTTCTTCCACAAATTAGTGTTGTGAAACTAGGTGGGGATGGTATATATCTTGCTTGGTCAAGGTCTTGTTTGCTCTATATTAGATCTAAAAAAGTTACTTGGTTATATTAATGGAGAGAAGTAACAACCTACTGTATCTAATAATGGTCTATGGGATTTCAATAATTCAATTGTTTTGCCATGACTTTCGAATATTATGCATCCCCGAATCTCTAAGCAATATTATTGCTTGATATTGCTTAAAAGATCTGGATTTCAACTGAGTGTGCTTTGCTCTCGCAAGGGTAATGAAGCCTAGATCTTTGAGATTCGAAGTAAAATTCATGCGTTAAGCAAGGTGAGTTGACTATCACTAATCATTATTCTAACTAAGTGGTTTATGGCAGGAGAGTGACTGTTATCAGGATTTCCAAGCGAAGTGTACGGATCGTTTTTAGCAATTGGTTGAAAAGGAAAGGGTCTATAATTTTATGGTCGGTTTTAACCAAGAGTATGATCAGATGAAGGTTCAAGTTCTAGGCAAAGTTCCTTTTCCTTCTCTTGAGGATGCATACTCCTATGTTCAAAATGAAGAGAGCCGACGACGTGCCATGTTGTATCAGGCTCTAATTAAAAATCTGGGTTAACTATCTCTCATGAACAACCAAAGGCAATCACTTCACATAAAGATTAGTTGCATTGTGATTATTGTGGAAAGCTATTAAGCTAAGGCATACAGGGGAGACATGCTGGAAATTACATGGCAGACCAACAAGAGGGAAAACGTGTAGGTCCATCAAGGGGTCTAAACGTCTTCGAGAGAAACTATCTTCAGATAAAATTCAACATCTTTGCCAACACCTGACCAAACTTGACTCACCTTTTGTTGCCGTACCTAATTATGTGCAATCAGATACGGCCTTTACTGCGCACCTTAATTATTGCATTGTTGATTCTGGGGAAAATACACACATGACAGGTCCTCTAAAGGCTTACAAAGCTACTCTCCTAGTCCCAAAAGAAAATTATGTCAGAATAGCCAATGACTTTCTAACCCCCGTTTCTGGAACAAGTTTTGTTGTCTGTACACCTAATATTACATCATCATCCATTCTTTACGTACCTGAGTTTTCCGTTAACCTGTTATCTGTTAACGCCACCACCAAGGAACTAAGTTGTGGTACCGAGTTTTTCCCTGATCATTGTGTTTTTCAGAATCTTCAAACAAGGAAGAGGACTGACAGTGGTAAATTGCATGATGGCTTATATATGTTTGATGGAACTCAAGACTCTGGAGACTGGTCAAGCATTTTTTTGGAAATGGCGGTTGAGGCACCCATCCTTTTTTGTTTTACAGAAGTTATATCCTAGTTTGTTTTCAAGAACTGAGTTTGATTCATTATTTTATGATGCTTGTGAATATGCTGAGCATACTAGTTGTTGAAAGGAAATTTAGGAATTTGTTAAAAGTGGCAAGATCTCTTATGTTTACCATGAATCTACCAAAAACCTACTAGGAGGATGTCATTCTAGTTGCTGCATATCTAATCAATAGAATGCCACTTAAAATCCTCAATTTTCAGAGTCCTCTAGAGGCTTTAAAGAGTGAGAATAGATGTACTGTTCCTCTGAAGCTGTTTGGGTGTGTCTGCTTTGTTCACACTAGGAATTTCGGGGAAACTTGATCCTAGAGCAGTGTGCTTTTATTGGGTAACTCTCCCACACAAAAAGGGTACAGGTTATGATAACATAAGGTAATGGGCCCAGGTTCAGAAGCAAGACGACAAATCCAGACTGGAGCAAGTAGATATGACATAGGTATTTGTGATTTTTTTTATAGATGACATGAGATTATTTCTGATTATTTAACATGTAACATTGTACATCCCAAGAATATAACACAGAGAAATTGGAAAGGAGTAAGCATGTCACAGAAATAGTGGCAAATCATTAAGGCATGCATGACAAGTGCAAGTTCTGAATTCATGCAGCAGCAAGTGTATCTGACAAAATTCTTATATTTTCTAAGAAATCATGTTATACATGCTTGAGCCTTAAGTTGAAGAATACCAATTTTAGCATCTAAAAGGACCCAAAGAACAAAATAAGTTAGCTTCTCATGGATTAGAAGAACCAGTATATTGCTAAGTTTTAGCAAGTTAATAGAAAGGCTTACAATAAAAGATCTCCTGTTTCAATTTCAGTGCTGAGAAGGAGCATCGCCATTTCTTAAGTGATTTACAAAGGTCATCCTTAATGGGCTTTGTGATATCCTACAAAAGGCATATGACTGAGATAGAAGATTAACATAATCAAACTATCTGATATAAAACAATTACCAAATTTGTTTGCAATAACTTTCACATTAAGCATGGTTTCTGATTTGAAACCGATTTATCAAACTTGAAGTCTATGGTTCAATTAGCATGAAGGTTACCATAAGCAAGTAAAAAAGTAAATGCACAAGGTGAAAGTTTCTTTTTTTTCTTCCTCGAAGTAACTGTTTTTTATTTTCAATTTTTTTTATGGGAACTACTTCTCAAAAGTCAAAAGAACATTTCTTGCAGCAGAGATCATGGATGGAAGAGCAACGGAAAAAGAACAGTAGCAAGTCTGAGTATCTAACATATTTTAAGTGTCTCATCCTACCGAAAATAGTCGAGAATGAAAAGAAAGTACAGTGGAAGTACCTGATGAAAGCCAGAAATCAGTCTCAAGGAGAGGATTTCGTAGCACCTGGCACAAGTATTTCAAGCTTATAAGACCATAAGCTAACAATACAGCAGCTCAATAAAAAGGGGAAACTATTAAAACACACCAATTCTCCATCAAAAGGGCAGGGATCTCCACAAAATCAGGATCCAGATGCAGCCCCGAGAATTTGGAAAATGATGCACAGTTGCAAATGTGATGTACCTGAAGTAAATATACGAGTAAGAATAAGCGTAGCTGTCCCAAAAATTAACCCAGAAGTGTGGATGATATTTTACATAGAGAAGTACAATTAAGGTAAGAGTTTATCAATATGAGTACCACAGCCAAATGATAAGTATCGAAAAAGTGGTGCCCCGTCAATTTTAGGCTAAACAACAGGGCATAAGCACACATTTATCAAACATCTACAGGAGCATAATATTAGAGCGAAACCAGTCTAATTACTGAACTAGTACACCATAAAAAAGGAATTTTACCTGCTTAAAACCTTATAGTCATAATCTAGGGATGTTCAAATTTCAGAACTTATCGCAAGATAGTAGAGATTTATTTCAGATGACAACTTATAACTTCATTTTTGTTTTATTATTCTACTATGATATTACAATTTCAAAAAAAAAATTCTATTGGAGGACGACAAATGAGATAGTTAATATCATCAAGATCTACCAAACAATTGATTCATTTTAATTCTTCTTTTATCAATCCACCATTTTTTTTGTTTTTGTTAATAGGTAACAACAAAGCAATCTAATAATATTAACAAAAACTAAAATTTTCAGATGTTATACTTAGTAATGGCTAAACAAAGGATATTAGACCTAAGAAATCACAAAAATACTTCATATATATGAAAGCTAGTCTGCTTATTCGGTCTATTGTTTCTTAACGCTTAATGTCACTTACTAGTATTGATTTTACAGGGAAAATCTTATATTTTGGATGTTATCTTAAACTTCGTTAATCCCTCCAATCCAAAAAGAATGAAGAGGTTCGGAGTATGGAGAGTCAAAAACTTCTAATTTTCGGTCTTAATTCGGATATCAGTTTCTTAATGCTTTTAAAATAGGATATACATAATTAGAAACTAGATAAAAATCTATAATTTGAAGGGGAGCCTTGGAGTAACTGGTAAAGTTGTTGCCATGAGACCAGCAAGTCACAGGTTCAAGCCGTGGAAACAACCTCGGGCAGAAATGTGACGCCCATGAAGGAAGCTCGATTGTTCTTCTATGGGTAAACTTGTTGCCATGTGACCAACAGGTCACGGGTTTAAGCCGTGGAAACAACTTCTGGCAGAAATGTTAAAGCTACAGGAAGACCAAGCATCCTTGCTGAGATTTGCCCAACTATCGTACTGTGTGAGTCCGGATTTGACTCCATATTTGTCAAAAACCAAGCCCATAGTACGTATTATTCACTTTGGCCTAAAAGACCTCACAGATTTGTCTCAAGTTACGTCAAATATCAAGTTTAAAAGCACACGTACCATTCTATCCTATATAGCACATCACTTTTCTCCCCTTTTCCCATGTGGGATTTACTTAAAGTGTCATATCACATATGACCCCTTATTAGGGAGCTTGCCTAACTAGAATTCTATCGGTCGTTCTCCTTGACCGGCCCTCATCAGCCCTCCCTATGTCATGGATGTCAGAACTTTACACGTGATACTCTTTACTCCAAACACATAAACAACTATTAACAAGATCAAGCATTTTTCTGTGAAAGTCTTCCTGTAGCTTTAACAAGATAATGTCAAAAGTACTGCTCTGTGGTTCTCCTTCAAAGCAATGTAAACAGTAAAGTTTCATGGCAGCATACTACAATTCTTTGGTTAGAGCTGCAGATGATTGGGATATTTACTAAGTAAGCCAGCTCAGCAATGATTTAACATGGATTCGACCCGAGTAAAACCATTTTTTAAAGGCAGTGGTAGTTTCTTGGAATGAATCCAGTGCACCCCTTGACTAACAAGTCGCATAGCAGGCAATGGCCGAGAGTGCTCCACAATGGTTTTCCTCAAAACTAAAATTACTAGACAATAGTATTTGCAAGATAGGCTAAGATAAAAAAAATATAGTATTTAATTGGACGGCAAGTGCCAGGGTAACATAGCTCTCCAATTGCATTATAACGTGACAAGAGAAACAACTGGAATTTAGACTAGTTTTTTATTTTTGCTTTGGGCTTCAAAGGGAAGTCACATACCACATGACCAAATTCATGAAAAAGATTAACCACTTCTGAGAATTGCAATAACCCAGGGTGACCATCAACTTCCTTTTCAAACTGAGAAACAAGTAGTGCCACAGGAATCTGGATTCAAGGAAATGTCGTTAAGTGAAAATCTAAGCACTAGAACCAAGCAAGTTATACATTCAGCAGTTACCTGTCTAGAACAATTATTTAGTAAACCATTCTGAAGAGCTATGACACAGGTGTGAGCATATTTGCCTACTCTGTTCAAATTGTAACAGATTTTCAGAATTCCCATAAAGCTGATAAAGCAAGCACACTAAACCTGTAGAAGAACAATCGAGCTGGGATAACCTGGAGTACAGATCTAGGTAAAAATAACCAACAAGTTCTTTAGAACTTAGATCTGAAACTGAAAAAAGCTGAACATCTGGATGCCAAACCGCAGCACCTTCAACTTCCTTGAAACCTAAGCCTAATATTGAACAAAGAATTACAATTATTTACATTCTTGCATGATGATTTAGGAAAGAAGGATCAAAGACAGCACCAAATACAATTCACAGTGATTACCAAATAAGTCATGGCAGATTTTGAAGATGCCGGAAATAACCAAATTGATAGGAAAGTACTGTCTAATTACTCCAAAATTCAGATGGAATTGTTGATCTTTGATTCTTTTGACATAGTATGCGAGATCCTCCATGCCAAAAGGAGATTCACCTTCATCTTTCTTCTGTATTACCAGAACAGAAAAATCTTCAAGAGGTGAAGCATATAGGTGAAACAGACCAAGCATAAGCTGAACTTGAAGTCTTGACATATAATAAATTTGAAGTTACCTTTAATGCTTTAAGCATTGAAAGTTCCCTGTAGGCTAATTCATTCAAGCTGGCAGAGAGACTCTCCAGAAACTCAAACACCTAAGAAGTTTCAAAATCATGAGAATAGAAGAACAAATCCATTTTGCAAACTTGAAATAGACACTCCAATCTATGAGATAATTTGTTAGTGTTTGCATAGAGTGAAAAAAAAAAGATATTGACCACCTCTTAACATTTTGGGCAACGTCCTTCTCGTGTTTATATAGTTGTCAGAACTATTAAAAGGAAAGAAAAGGTAGTTGTTAGAATCTTGTACATATTCTAGGATCTGGTAAATATAGTATAGCATAATTTACTCTCCATAATTATGTATTTGATTCTCTTTCCTTTTTCAGAACATGCATATTTAGCTATTTAAACCCCACCCCAATTGCTTCAAGGAATAATCAAGCAGTGTTTTCTCTCAATTTATCTTCTTTTACTCCCTCCTTTTCAATTTGTTTGTTCTACTTTCCTTTTTAGTCCATTTCAAAAAGAATGTCTCTTTCCTTTTTTAGCAACTCTGCAATTTCAACTTTCAACATGGCATGTTTAAGACCACAAAATTAAAGGGTATTTTGATACATTTGATATATATTAATTTAAGATCACAAGATTCAAAAGTCTTCTTTACTTTCTTAAACTTCGTGCCAAGTCAAAATAGGACAAACAAATTGAAACAGAGGGAGTACATGGTATTAAATCTTAAGTGAGAAATTAGTTGTTCTGCAGTAACCAGCAACATACAAGTGAGAAACTCCAGCGCCGTGCAATTTTATTTCAGGCCACTATGTTTACTGCCCGACATTGAAAGGTGGGTCTTAGGAAAGGTAGAGGTAGGCCGAAGAAGTATTGTGGAGAGGTGATGACATGGCACATCTGCAGCTTACCGAGGACATGATCCTAGATAGGAAGATATGGAGATCAAGGATTAGGGTAGAAGGTTAGTAGGTAGTTGTACGTTGTCTAGTTTGTCCTTTGCAGTATATTATCATTACTATTACTATTACTCTCCTATTTCTATGATTCTTATTATTATATGTTGTTTCTTTTGCTTCAGCATCGTATTATCTGTTGTTGTTACTGTTCTTTTTGACATTATTTGCAACATGGTTTCTTCACTAGTTTATTTGCTTTTCAAACCTGCTTTAAAAGGCTTTAATGAGCCAAAGGTCTACCAAAAACAGTCTCCTATTACTATTACTCTCCTCTTTCTATGATTCTTATTATTATATGTTGTTTCTTTTGCTTCAACATCGTATTATCTGTTGTTGTTACTGTTCTTTTTGACATTATTTGCAACATGGTTTCTTCACTAGTTTATTTACTTTTCAAACCTGCTTTAAAAGGCTTTACTTGAGCCAAAGGTCTACCAAAAACAGTCTCTCTACTTTCACAAGGTAGGGGTAAGATTTGCGTACACGTCACCCTCCCCAGACCCCACTTGTGGGATTACACTGGGTATGTTGTTGTTGCATTTCCCATCCGAAGAGTTTGTCACTCTCCGTCAATCTGAGCACATACTAGTACTACCAGGAGACCCCACTTCATCGTGCAACTCGCCTTAAAGAATCTTTTCGATAGTCAGTTTCCTAAAAGGTTTCCAGGTATAGCATTTCATAGATTCGTCAACGAGGTTTCTATTTTCATATGAAAGAATGAGAAAGAACCCTAGAAAACAACAACCGTAAACCCCATCATGTGCCTCCGTGCGCCACCGACATTGAACTCCGGAGTGTGTGCAACCTTTTCCCGACGAGCTTTCTTCACTGTTTTTAGCCTATGGGGTTCTTCTATTCCATCTAACCTTACCATCAAAGTTCCATCAATTTTTGTTTGACGAAGTGCCTTTATCCGACAGATCTGATATTTTTAACCACTTTTCACCATATTTTTTGCAAACTATCAGTCAACCGAACCGACATCCCAATACCCTCACAGTGATTTGAGAAGCTTTTCCGGCAACAGACTACTTTTTCAGCGACCTTTCCGGCAAATAGGCTCACTTTCCAACACTACCAGTACATCTTCTTCAGCTCCCTATTTGGGAAAACTCTATTCAGCTTACTACTCCATTTTACTTTACCTGGAGTGGAGGCTTTTGGCACAAAATCCCTGGGATCAATTTCTTTGAATGATCGACCCGATTATATAGAGTGCTTTTAGCACATAGGTACACATCCTTTGAGATAGCTTTTTGTTGATTCATGATTGATTGATTTACTAGCTTAATTATAGGAGTAATTAATATTGTATTGGTTGTAATGGTTGTAATTGATTATGTAATATTTTCTTTTCTTATTTAGTCATATGACGTATTGTATAAGTACCCATTCACATGGAACGTAAATTCATCAAAAAATACAAAGAACAGTTTTCTTCTTCTTGAAATCATCATGGTATCAAATCCAATGATGTCCTTCTAAGGTGAGTTTTCTCCCTCGATGGTTTATTACATTTATTGATTGTTGCACTAGAATAACATGGGTATTAGTCATCCTTGTATGCGGATGATACCTTAATATTCTGTGAACCTGAGATTGAGCAACTGAGATACATTAGGCTGGTTTTAGTCCTTTTTGAAGCTGTTGCAGGCCTTAGGGTCAACTGGGAAAGAGTAGCTTAATTCCTATCAAGGATGTCCCCCAGATTCAAATATTGGCAGATATACTAGGTTGCAGAGTGGAGGGATTGCCTACCACTTACTTGGGAATGCCCCTAGGTAGTAGGCACAAAGCATTGGAAATTTGGGATGGGATTATAGAGAAGACAGAAAAGAAGTTAGCAAGATGGAAAGCCCAATATCTTTCTCTGGGAGGTAGAGTGATACTGTTAAACTCAGTACTGGATTCACTTCCCACCTATGTTATGTCTCTTCCCAATTCCTTCTAAGGTGGTGAAAAAGCTAGATAAACTCAGAAGAAACTTCCTGTGGAAAAGAGGTAAAGAAGATAAGGGTTACCATCTAGTTAAGTGGAACACGGTGATGCTGAGCAAGGAAAGAGGGGGTCTGGGTATCAGAAACTTGAGAATGCAGAATGAAAGCCTTCTTATGAAATGGTTATGGAGGTACACCAGTGAGGAAAGGGCCCTTTGGAAGGAAGTGATGGTGGCAAAATATGGAG
Organism: Jaltomata sinuosa; assembly: GCA_003996215.1. Classification (NCBI taxonomy): domain Eukaryota; kingdom Viridiplantae; phylum Streptophyta; class Magnoliopsida; order Solanales; family Solanaceae; genus Jaltomata; species Jaltomata sinuosa. The sequence goes on from QJPP01007383.1 coordinate 64,416, forward strand.
AACTAAGTCCATGGGTCTCAAAGCCAGTCTCAGTGCCTTATGGTTGGGGAGTTTGGAGATCCATCAGGGTTCTATGGGGTTCAATGGAAGAAAATTTGACTCTAAAGGTGGGAGATGGCAACAAAATCAAATTCTGGAAGGATACCTAGATCAACCAAAGCACCTTGATTGAAATCTTTCCGGACCTCTTCTCTATATGCAACAATCCTGAAGCCAAAATCAGTGAATGTTAGACTGCACAAGGATGGGATCTCTCCTTTAGGAGACTTTTGAATGATTGGGAAGTGGCTAGAGTAGCCTCCCTTCTAGAATTACTGGGTGAAGCTGACATCTCCACAAATATCAAAGACAGAGTAGTCTGGAAACACACCAAGGAGGGTCTTTTCACAGTAAAAAGTGCTTACAGAAAAGGGACACAGGGAGTGACTGGTGGTAGACAATACCTTTGGAACAACATCGGGAAAGGATTGACACCTACTAAGGTGAAATGCTTCACATGGTTAGTCATCAGGAGAGCATGCCTCACTCAAGAAGTGCTGCAAAAAAAAGGAATGACACTAGTTCCTAGGTGCTTTCTGTGCAACATAACTGGAGAAACTAATAAACACCTCTTTTTGCATTGCAAGTACACTACACAGTTATGGGAGCTCTTCCTAAACATCAATGGCCTCGGTTGGACTATGACAGAGCACACCTCTGACCTCCTAAGCTGTTGGATCAGAAGAGGGGGTAGCAAGACTCAAAAGAGATGGTGGGAATTGATCCCATCATGCATATGGTGGACTGTTTGGAGAGAGAACTGGAAGATGTTTTGAAGATAGATCTAATTCCATTCACAAAGTTAAATGGAATTGTTTTAGTATCTTTACTTTTTTGGTGTAAACAATTATGTATAGAAGATGTAGATCAAATCAATAGATTTAATAGGAAGTTTGTAATTTTTTGGTCATGGCTGTAATCTCTTTTTGATGGTGGCCAGCATTCCCTTAATGCTGAAGAATACTACTTACCAATTCTCAAAAAACTAACATGGGTATATCTGTTAGAAACCAAACGTGAAGTTTTCTCCTTTTTCAATCATCTTATAAGATGATTTCTACTCAGTTTGAGACTAAGATAAAGATCTTTCGAACTGACAATGGCACAGAATACATGGATAAAACTTTTGGAACTTACTTGGAGTCTTCTGGGATAGTCCATCAAACTAGTTGTCCTTATACTAGTGCACAAAATGGGGTTGTTGAAAGAAAAAATACACATTTGTTAGAAGTAGCAAGATCTCTTTTGTTTACCATGAATCTACTGAAACCTTACTGAGGGATGCCATTCTAGTAGCTGCCTACCTAATGCCACTTAAAACCCTCAATTTCCAGAGTCTCTTAGAAGCTTTAAAGGGTAAGAATGACTATATTGTTCCTCCAAAGGTATTTGGGTGTGTTTGCTTTGTTCACACTAGGAACTTCAGGAAACTTGATCCTAGAGATCTTAAATGTGTTTTTTGGGTATTCTCCAACACAGAAAGGGTACAAATGTTATCACCCTGCTTCCTAGTTCCTGGAGATCCTTTGTCATCACGGCTGTTACCTTTCAAGAATCTGAGCCTTATTTCTATATTACACCATCACCTTTCCAACAGGAGAATTATAAAGAATAAGAGATGGTTTTTCCTATTTCCATTATTTAAACCATTGCCACAAGGGAAAGTGAAATTGGAGAAAGAATTCAGGAGGAGACTGTTGGGTGTTTGGATAGGCCTGATTTGATAACTTACACAAGGAGAAATAGAGCAGAAGAAACCATCATGCAATCTGCTGAAGCTGAATTCTTCTTCTGGTGAGTTATCCACATTTCCTAATGAGTTAGATTTGCCTATTGCTGACAGGAAAGGAGTCAGATCTTGCACCAAACACCCTTTATCTAACTTAGTCTCCTATAATTCTTTGGCTCCCTTCTCTAGAACCTTTGCCTTGTCTATTTTTTATATGCCTATTCCCCAGAAACGAAGGTCTCATCAAAAAATGAGACTTAGAAACTTGTCGCATCACCACCAGACAAGAAGTTGGTTGGTTGCAAATGGATCTTTACGTTAAAAAACATAAAGTTGATGGTTCCATTGAAAGTTCAAAGCAAGATTGGTAGCTAAGGGATTCACTCAGAATATAGAGCTATGGCCCATGGTGTTTGTGAACTTCTGTAGTTACAAAATCTACGGGAGGAATTGAAATTGTCTGAAAAAGGGAAAATTTCCTTGTATTGTGACAACGATACTGCAATTAGTATAGCTCATAATCCAATCCAGCATGACCCAATAAAGCATGTTGAAATTGATCGACACTTGATCAAAAAAAAAAGGTTACAAGTGGTATCTTGAGTTTGTTCCATGCCATCATAAAAGCTAGCAGATGTGTTTACCAAAGGCCTCAACAAACAGAGTTACCATACACTAGTGCAAATTGGGCATTTGTGACATCTTTGCACATACTTTAGAGGGAGAGTTGATTGACTGATTTCCTAGCTTAATTATAGGAGTATTTGATATTGTATTGAGTGTAATTGATTATGTAATATTTTATTTCCTTATTTAATCGTACACATTCTCATGGGATGTAAATTCATCAAGAAATACAATGAAGACTTTTTTTCTTGAAATCTTCACTTTTGTTTTTCAAACAAGTAATATCGTGCTTGTGTCTTACAATCTTCCTCTGGCAGTCTTTGGGTCATTGATTTAGGTGCATCAGCTCACATTTCTAGAATAGATCTCTTTTCTCTACTATTTTTTATTCTCAATCTCTTCTGATGGTCACAATCGCCAGTGGATCTCAAACCATAGCTATTGAAATAGGTCAAGCTAGCCCACTTCCTTCCTTAACTTTGAATTCAGTTCTTTATGTTCCTAGATGCCCCTTAAATCTCGTATCTATTATTCATTTATCACTAGTATTGTCAAAGGTGAAGAGCTCTGGAAACGCTTGAGGTCTATTGGATCGTTAAGAGCATAGTGCTTTAGTAAAAAAAGGTGGAACAACACATACCCAATGAAAGTTAAAAGAAAGGCGCAATGAAGAAAAATAAATAAATATATATCAACAAAATTCAATCATAATGTTTTCCTTAACTAATAGATTTATTTGCCGATTATAGTTGTTGTTATACTGCTAGAGTAAAGATAGAACTCATGGGCAATTAAGAGCATGTCTTACTGCCTTGCTATACTGTAGCAACTTAAGCGAGGCAAAGTGCCCTCCTTGAGCCTTTCTAAGCTTTCAGGCTTAAGTGTGCCTTAAATGAGCCTTTGGCAACACTGCTTATCACCAACACTTAACTGCTCAGTGACATTCTTCAGCAACTCGTGTCTGGTGAATGGACGAATATAATGAAAGGGTGGGAAGCTTTTAATGATAACATTACCTTTAAAGTTGGGGATGGGAGTAGAGTTAGTTTTTGGGGCACAAGTGGTGCAGAGGTTTGGTGCTTAAAATGAATTCCCCGTACTGTATAGGGTTTCTTGCCAAAAGGAATTGTCTGTTCAGCAAGTTAGGGGGACACAAAGGGATGGAACTTTTTGGGATTTGAGGTTCGGGAGGAATTTCCAGGATTGGGAGGTGACCGAGCTTCAGAGATTGCTAGTTTTACTTCAAAAGCAATATGAGCCAGGCGACAAAACCAATGCGTTGAGTTGGGAGTTGGGGAATAACAAAGTTCTCTTTGTTAAATCCTTCTATGAAAAGCTCCTGGTTAGGAAGGAGGATAGTCACCCATATGTTTCGGTCTGGATATCTAGGGTGCCGACGAAGGTGTGTTTCTTCACGTGGTTAGCTGCTAGAGGGGAGATTTTGATGGCAGAGAATCTTAGGAAATGAAAGGTTGTGTACTTAAGCTGGTGTTTTCTTTGTAAGAAGGCGGGTGAGGACGTGGATCATATTTTGTTATATTGCAAGTTAGCCACGAGGTTATGGGGGGATATCTTTGGATGGTTTGGCGTGTCTTGGGTAATGCCAAGATCCGTGAAGAAATTGTTGTGCAGTTGAAAGAAAGAAGCTAGGAGAAGAAAGCACAAGGCTTGGAGTGTTACTCCTATTGCTTTAATGTGGGTCATTTGGAAAGAGAGATATAGGAGAGCTTTTGAAGGGGTGGAGATGAGTTTTGCTGAATTGAGATTGTTTTATCATCATCGCTAGCGTCCAACATCAGGTCCAGATGATTCACATTGTGCATTGGATCCTTTACCTATTGCAGACTTGCCTCCTCCTAGTCCAACACTCCCACGTCAAAAACGTATTAGATCCGCTAGTAATCTCAATCCCATTATACATGTTTGAGTTACCATTGATCATCTTGGTCCTCCGTTTCCATCCCTAAGTGTAAAGGTAAAGTGCTATCTCATCTTGGATAGCAATAGGCTATGATCGAAAAAATGTCTGCTTTACATGCTAGTGGTACTTGGGAGCTTGTTCTCTACCTCCAAGTAAACCTACCACGAGTTGTTGGTGGTTTTATGTAGTAAAAGTTGGTCTGTTGAACAAATTGATAGACTTAAGGCCTGCCTTGTTGCCGAAGGTGTTACATAGATATTTGGACTTGATTATATTGATACTTTCTCCCCTGTGGATAAAATAGCATCTACCCATCTTTTTCTATCCATGGTTGTTTTCCATTCGCCTATTTATCAATTGGACATTCAGAATGTTTCTCTCCACAATGATCTTGAGAAGTATATATGGAGCAACCACCTGATTTTGGTGCTCAAGGGTAATCTAGTGGTCTTGTATGTGGGTTGAGTTGGTCCCTATATGGTTTGAAATAGTCTCTTCGAACATGGATTGGTAAGTTCAGCACGATTATTCAGGAGTTAGGTATGACTCGCAGTGAGACTGATCATATTGTATTCTATTGGAATACTACAAGACTGCATTTATTTGGTAGTTTATGTTGATGATATAGTCATCATGGATCATGATTAAGATGGTATAAATAAATTAAAGCAGCATCTCTTTCAGCACTTCCAAATGAAGGACCTAAGTAGATTGAAGTATTTCTTGGGCACTGCGATCGCTCAGTCCAAATCAAGAATTACTGTCTCACAACGTAAGTATGCCCTAGATATTCCAGAGAAAACAGGTACGACAGGTTGTCGACCTATTGATACTCCTATGGGGCCGAATATTGAACTTTTGCCACGACAAGTGGAGCCAATTAGTGATCCTGGAAGGTATAGAAGGCTAGTTTGGTAAGTTAAATTATCTCATAGTTACCTGACCTAACATTGCTTTTCATATGAGGTGTAGTAAGTCAGTTTATCGACTCTCCGTGTAATAGACTAATAGTTACTGGGATGCAATTGTTTGTATTCTTCTATACATAAAATCATCTCTAGTAAAGGATTGTTTTTTGAGGATCGAGACCATGAGTAGATTATTGGATATACAGACGTTGTTGATTGGGCATTGAGAAGGATCACCTTCTAATATGCGGTCTACGTCAAGATGTTTTCTATTAGGATGTAATTTGGTATCTTGGAAGAACAAGAAACAAAATATGGTTGCTAGATCTAGTGCATAAGAAGAATACCGAACAATAATTGTGGCAATTAAACAGTTGCTCAGAGAATTGAAACTTGTAGAAATCAATCAGATGGAACTTGTGTGTGATAACGAAGTTACTCTTCATATTCCATCAAATTCGATGTTTCATGAGATAACTAAACACATTGAGATCGATTGTTACTTCATCAAAGAAAAAATACTCTCAGGAGACATCATTACAAAATTTGTAAAGTCAACTGATCAGCTTACAAATATTTCAACCAAGGCCCTCACCGGTTTCATATCAATTACATTTGTAATGAGCTTGATACATATGATTTGTATGCACTAGCTCTTAAGGGGGAGTACCAGAATCTTGTAGATATTCCAGGATCTTGTAAATATAGTATACCATGATTTACTACCAATAATTATGTATTTAATTCATAGCCTATTTGGCCAAGCTTTTGAGAGACCAAAAGTGCTTATTTTGAAAACTGAGGTGTTTGGCCAAACTTTTGGGAGAAAATAAGTGTTTTTCGGGAGTAGAAGAAGTCATTTTTCAAAAGCTTATAGAAAATAGCTTTTCCCCAAAAGTATTTTTTTGAAAAACACTTCTCAAAAATACACTTAGAAGCACTTTTTAAAAAGTTGGTTAAAACACTAGTTGCTCAAAAGTACTTTTTAAATTAATTAGCCAAACACAAACTGCTCCTCACCAAAAATACTATTTCGAAAAGCACTTTAGAAGCTTGGCCTAACAGGCTATCACTCTACTTTCTTAGAACATGTACACTTAGCTTATTTAAACCCCGATGGCATGAGGGAGTAATCAAGCAATATTTTCTCTCAATTTCTCTTTCTTCTCACAGTAGTGAAGGAATAGAGTTAAGAAAGACATGCATTCCTAATAGGAGCCAAGTAGTGTGTGTATTCTTCTTTGGGATGGTTGTCCATGTTTTGTAAAGAATATCAATCACCAATAAAATTTGCACCAACCTTAGAGGAAGACTTTGCCATTCTATCATCAGTGGCATAATCAGCATAATTTGCAAATCCAAGCAATCTAGCAAGTTTGTGACGCAACTGGACCTGAAATTGTACAGGAAACATGAACATTAACTGGAATTTGAAATAGGAGGAGAAGGCAGCACATCAGTACATTTTGGTCAGTCAATCTACAACCAGCAGGAACTTACGTTGACAATAAGTTCATGTTAGGGTGAATTCGGTATGAAGGAAAATATTTTCCATGAAAAAAATGGCTTCTTACTTATTTTCTTGTGTTCGGTACGTCAGCAAAAAATATTATCCTAAAAGCATTTGTATATGGGGGTGAGGGTGAGGGTGAAAATGAGGTGTGTTGGAGGGTGGGGAGAACACAATCAACATGGAATGCCACTTGTGGAACTTGTTTTCCCTACTTTCATTAGGGAAGTGATTTTTCCTCATTTTTAAGGAACTTGTTTTCCTAGAAAAAAGTTCTCCAAGAGTTTTGACCAACTGAACATGGGATAATTGGAAAACATTTTCTCCTCCATACCGAACACACCCTTAAGCATCAACATTTTCAGTGAAAATAATGTTCTCCAGACAACCCCAAACAAATTAAGCAAAAGCTCATAGTACATTCAGTACTCGATAAAATAAAATTACTAAGACTATCAAGTCAACGATTTTCTTCACAAATGCTCAAAAACTCAAACTTTTGGGTTTCCTTACCAACTGTTCAAGGATAGTAACATTGGCTTCACATCTGCGCCCGTAGGAAATAGCAACAGCTCTTCTGGTTGATCCCACCTTCAAAGACGAACAACTTTTTTTTGAGACAGTCTTCAAAGACAAACAACTTAACAACAAAATACCCAGTATAGTCCCACAAGTGGGGTCCGGGGAGGGTAGAGTGTACGCAGACCTTACCCCTATCTTGACAGGTAGAGAGGTTGTTTCCGATAAGCCCACGGCTCAAGGAAATCAAAAACATAACATTATGAAGACATAAGCAGTAACAACAACAGGATAGAAAGAAAATATAGGCATAAAAGACAACAAGTAGTAATAGAAAACTAGAATGAGAAATACGGAAATAGTAAAATAATAAAAATACCGAAAATAATACTAATACTACTAGCAGGAGAGACAAGACGCGAAACTATATACTACTAGTCTTTTACCCGAATTTTCAACCTCAAAGACAAACAACTTCTAAATAACAAATGTTTAGGATGTTATATCAAGGAAGACAGCCAAAGAACTTTCAGAAGTAACATTTTTGCATAAAATGAGACCCTATTTCAAGAGGTACTAAATAGGAGGAAAAGCATTGAAGAGATCTTTAGAGACTGAAGCAATAAAAAAACAGCCTGGTACTTTTGTCAGGGACTTGAACTTTGAGCAAGGACTTACACAGCATCACATAAACCCAGCTTGGCTAGAGATAACTAATAGAATTGCGGCTAAAATGGGTTAAAAACTAGCTTACGTCCACAAATGTGCTTCTTTGTTTGGTAAGAAAATGGACAGTTCGCAACTGTAATCAACGGTCTACAGTAGAACCTCTATAAATTAATATTGTTGGGACTATAAAATATTATTATTTTGTAGAGGTATTATTTAATCGATAAATTAATATTTATTAATTTAAAGAGTGTTTTCGAGATTCAATGAATGTTAATTTTGATTAAATCAAAATCATTGTATCTTACTAATTATGTATCATATTTATTGAATTAATATAAAAAATAAATTCATTATACATAAAGTACAAGGTATGATGTATGATTCATTGTAATGTTTTATTTATTAAATGATGCATTGTAATGTTCATTGTTTATTCGTTGTAAATAATAAATCATTGTAATGTTCATTGTTTCTTAATAATCAAATATTATTCACTGTATTTTTACTAAAAACCAGTGTTTTAAAAGGCGTGGGCGTAAGACGAGGCGTTTTACCTGTTATGGGGCGAGGCATAAGCCTAGAGGCGATGGGGCGTAAGCCCTATGAATCCTTTAATTTTTAATATTTTATAAATTTTATATAATTAAATAAATATTTTTAAAATAGATAAATCACCAAAAAAGGGTAAAACTACATAAAAAATTAAAAATTAGTGGAAAATTAAAAATTGACATCCATTTTATTGCGGTAACCGAGATCATTAATCATGACCTCAAGTTCATGAATGTCGTTTTCACAAGTGGGTTCATTTAAATTCCTTGAGGCTTCATTCCCTGAACGAATTTTGCAGTGTCAAAAACAATTTGTTGTTGTCTCTTGGTGAACATTTGTCGTCCAAGCCACGATCGCAAGCTTGATAGCATCCAAAACATTAATCTTTCCTAGATCAGTTTGTCCCAGCTCATAGCCTTCTAATATCCTATGAAAAAATCTACTGCGATAATGCATCTTCAAAGCTCTTATTATCCCAGCATCACAAGGTTGAATTTTTGATGTCATGTTGGGTGGCAAGAAAAGCAATCCAACATTTTGTAGTCCTTCAATATTTCTTGGATGTGCTGGACAATTATCTACCACAAGCAAAATTCGTCTACCATGCATTTTGTGGTCAAACCAACGAATATATTCATCAAAAAGCAGACTTGTCATCCATGCTCTTTTGTTTGCACGATAGTGACAATTCAAGTTGTTCATGCTGACATTCTTGAAGCAACGTGGCTTTGCATATTTTCCAATAATCCATAAAGGAATTTTTTTCATATCCATCCTCACAACAACAAATAACAACCGTGAGCCTTTCTTTGTCCTGCTTTCTTCCTTCAAGTTGTTTTGTAGCAAGAGAATGATCAGCTTGTAACCTGTAAAACAAACCAATTTCATCCATATTAAAAACATCTTTCATAGGGAACTGGTCTTTTTTTCCTTATGGACTCCAATTTCGTCTCCATGTCTTGTATATCAACCGAATTACTCTCTCCGAAACGACGAAATGACTTGATACCATGTCATAGCTTGAATTTCTCAAGCCAACCTTGAGAAAAGTTGTGCTCAAAATCTTGTTGAGGATATAAAAGTTTCATTGTATCTCTTGCCTTCTCCAAAATTAACTCTCCGATTATATTCATACGGTCTTGGTATTGGAGAAACCACTCATAAGAATGGAAATTTTGCTGGCTTGTGACACTTGATATCCCTTCCTTTTTCTAAGTTTAGCCGAAAGATACTCAGCTGATCGTTTGATATTGAACCTTGACTAACTTTCAAATGAAAATTTTTATCAAGCCACAACTGCAGATCTTTTTGAGTGCATGTGGAATGATCTCTTTTGTACTCACATAATGCTTTACGTATTTGATCTGTCATTGTTGATTTTGTGACACCTTTTAGATGAGAAGCCATTGTTGGGTACGGTTTGAAGAAATTTTCTATGTTGCTTATATAGTATATTCTCTCACCATCATACATTGAATGTTTTTAGTAAAAATACAATGAATAATATTTGATCATTAAGAAACAATGAACATTACAATGATTTATTAATTACAATGAATAAACAATGAACATTACAATGAATCATTTAATAAAAAAAATTATAATGAATCATACATTGTACTTTATGTATAATGAATTTATTTTTTATATTAATTCAATAAATATGATACATAAATTAGTAAGATACAATGATATTGATGTAAGCAAAATTAACCTTCATTGAATCTCGAAAACACTTTTTAAATTAATAAATATTAATTTATCGATTAAATAATACCTCTACAAGATAATAATATTTCATGATCTCGACAATATTAATTTAGAGAGATTCTACTGTAGGCAATATCGCCTTTCTCCATTGGACATGATATTGCTTGGATGTTTATTCCACTTTCATCTTATCAAATGATTATGCTCTGTCTGGCCCTCTGGGGTATTCAGCCAGAGGTAGATGCTAGAGTTATAAAAATCCGAGTAAGACGCGGGTACATCATTCCCGCTCCAGAAGACGGGATAAGACATGGACATTTACATACCAAGTACCATGTCCCGTGAGCAGATTTCAAATTCAGTATTATCATCCCTTGTTTTTATTCATGATTTCTGATCTAGCACAGTATATGTATATTATTCCCTATACATGCACTGCTTATTTGTGTTTTTATGCATTACCAGCGATTTCTAAGACTTGCCTCAGGGGTAAGCTGGGAGAACAAATCGATGATCTTGTTGGGTCTTTAGACTCACACTTGTTGTTGTTTGGGTGTGTGCAAAGGTACAGACGGCGACCAAGTAGCTAGTACCAATTCTATGCCAAAAGCAAAATAAAAATATACAATTAGACTTAATCTTGAGAGTTGAATTAGCAGTATCTTCTGTTTCTCTCGTGTCATATGGTGTTGGTACCTAGCGATGTGAGTTAGTTGATAGGAATGGATTGATTTTTAAAACACTTTCCAAAATTATGAAATAAATCATAGCTAGTTTACACTAGTTTTTACTTTTTAAAAAGCTGTTTTTGTGTTAATTTTTCAACAGCATTTAACTTCAAACAAACACAGAAGCTCCTTATTCAACTAAATGAACCAGACTATGTTCGAATTACAAGTGAGAACAGTTCAACTAGTGATACACAAAAAGAGAAGTTGCAGTTTCAATATACGGAACCTAAAGGAAACACTGCATCAATTGCATCACATAAATTCCTGCCTGGTCCCAAACAATCAACATGTACCGCGTAAAGTCTAAAAAAGCAAACATTAGGTGCAATAACACAAAATATCCTGTGACAGAAAATTGCCTATCAGCAAAAAATGCATTCATATCATAACGTCTGCTTGACTCACCTTGCAAAGCTCTAGCACTGGTGAAATTTGATGGCTTCTCAAAATGATTTTTCTTTTACCATCTTCAGATCTTTCTAAGCTCTGCATGAATCAACAATGAGAAGAGCTTCAGGAAATGCACTTTGAAGTAAAATGCTTTTCGAAGTGAATATAATTGAAACTTGTGCAGCCAATCTAAGCGCTCAACTCTAAGTCGCTTTGAAATGCATTTCATGAAGAATTTCCCTAAAAGATTTAGAATGTTATATATTAGTGTTACAGTACTTCCTGCAAACAGAACTTTCCAGCAAGATCCCAGTGATTAGATCTTTTCCATTGACTTTCTGCAGGTTCTCCGGCAACCATTGTGGTGACAATTTGCTTTTTATGTTTTCAAAATCAACAAACTCTGGTTGATTTTCTCATTTTAACTTTGAGTTGGCGTGTTTCAACATTAGGGAATGTGAAGTGTTGGTCTAAGAATATTAAAGCCAGAACTAGAAGGGTCATGTTCTTAAGTAAAATATTGTCCCAACTTGGACAAATATCATTTCTGTAATATTGATGCCTACAAATAGGTGTTTTGTATTCCTTAAATCATCAACTTGTCAACATATTTCTTCTCCTCTTATTTCTCACACAAATCAAGCTAATTTTGTTTAGGGTTTAAATACATATGAAATGCATACTACTGCAGGATGTCATTGATGATTGTAACCACCCAAAATCATTTTTTGTCTGAGAGTAAAAGTTACACATCTCAATATGATAATTGATTGCTCCTCTACAACTTCATCGTACTAAATAACATGCAGTGATGATGATTGAAAAGGACAGAAATAGAAGACAACAAATTTCCACTGTGCATGCAGACTACTAAAAGTATCAGGTGGGAGATAGATGTGAAGACTAATGTCTTACATCTTACCTTGAGAAACTCAGGGGGTAACCCTTCTAGCTCCATGTCAGTGAAAAGTAGAAAACTACAATCATCATCCAGGTTACGAATGTATTGCATGCTTAGCTCGTCTATATTTGCTGTTAAACGCTGCAACTCCTCTTTCTTAGATAAGGTCAGATTCACACCATTCCTTTCAAATTCTCGAACCTGTCACTGAATCTTAACCCATAAAAATTTGAAAAGAATATCTTCAAATAAAAATCACAACTTCAACTAGGAAAAGGCAAATTTTGAATAATTGCACGGAGAGAAGGGGTCTTTTGGAAGTGTACACAGGCATAAGATAGAGAGGTCCTGGGGAAAAGACCTTTTTAACACTTAAAATATCAAATTTATGAACATATTATAAGAATGACGAAAACTCGTCTGAATATAAGCACTGAGTATCAATATTGTGAAGAAACAAAGTATGCTTTTCCAATAGCTTTCAATCAAAAGCTAGTAGCACTACATTTTTCAGAGAAAAAATTAAAATGTCTATCCCTGCAAAGGTAGAGAATTAAAACGTGTATCCAGCAAACATGTGTAAGCTCATTGTATAGTCCAGAGGTGGAAAACTAGTTCTCTATCTTTTAATTGCATAAGACTGAACGTTTCACTTCCCAAGAACGGTAGCTCTGACTACCCAGACACATGTGTATTTCTCAACCCTCAACAAAGTGAACAGCTTGCATAACTTTGGAAAACCTATACATTAAATTTTAAAAAGCACAAGCGATGGAAATACCTCAACTAGAATGAAAGCACAGTAACCATCTAGAAAGACAGCCACCAAAAGGTGGAGGGAATGCGGAAAAAGTACATAACTCATGAGTGATCAAATGCCAGTGTACATTAGAAATCAAATAAGGGAAGAAATCAGCTCAGGCCCCATACCAGGAACCGAGTAAATCTTTTAGCATCAGTGCTCCATCCGTCCCCTGTCACTGTCAAAGCTTTGACAACTCTGTACACATCCTCACGCTTCCTGAACTCATATAAAGAAAAGTTCAGATTTTTTAGTTAATTATAGCACAAGTGTTTCTTGGCAAAAAATGACAGTAAAGTAGTCCTAAGAATTTTAAATTAATGCACGACAAAATATTACTTATGATTTCACATCAGCAGATAGTTGCCTGATATTAGCTACAGACATACTTGTGTTCATTGATGGGAGTTTAGAAATAAGACTCTGCATGGCAAGTTGGGCATCCTAGATAAGAATGTTCCATGAAGAGCTTGTTGAAGGACCTGTACCTTAGTTTTCTAGGCATGTCAGTAAGCTTTTGGACATACAAAATGCACAGCAGACTCATATGTGATTTACATTTTGTAAATAAGCATTTTCCACCAATGTTTTTTGGCAGCTACATACAGTACAAGCCACTAAATTTATGATTTTGCACAAACGTGTTAAGGAAGAAAACTTCATTCAGGTAATGAGCAAGACATAGATCATAGTTTTAAGTTTCTGCTTAATAATAGCTGAACACAAACAATGAATAGAGGATTCCGGGTAGTCTTGATGACAATGGAAGGTGGAAATTGAGATTTTTAATAAGATACGCATTTATCATGACAGCTTCATGACCAGGAAAATCCCAGGTCAATACACTTGTTGTTTGAAAGGTCAAGATGAAATGTGGATGATGATTCCTGATAATTTTAGTTCTATGCTAGTTGATTTCAGCAAATTACTATCACTACTTCAAATGAAAAAAAATTCCATTTCAGCAGATCAAACTCGGAACCAGACAGATCTTCTTTCCTACTTCAGCATACCAGAAAGCAGAAGAGGAATTTGCAGTTAAAAGATATGCGGAAAGTAATAGAGGCGTGAAACTTTGTAATGGCAGAACCTGCACATTAATCTGTGAGCATCTAATTTTATCTCTGCTTCAGCACTAGCTTTGCGTACATCCTCAGAAGCTGATAACCATTTAGGGAAGACACATGACTGTATCAATGCGAACTGCTGTGCCTCCAACTCTGCTAACGGCAATATCACATTTACATAGCCAACCTACAAATTTAAAAATAAAAAATCCGCCAGAGAAATGCATATCAGATTAAAGCATAAAGCATAATACTTAATGCACAGGATAATTCTAAATAGAAATATTTGAAAAGTCCCTAGAAAAGCAAACCCTTGATTGACTCCCAAGAAGTAAGCAGAGAGCTATAGACTAGTTTTCGACTACAAGACTACAACCTAGCACCCAAGTTAGCCCAACGGACAGCTAAATGAGACACTTCCCTCTTCACATGATGAATTTGAACTCAACAAATACTAACAAAATTTTAATCAGAATTATACATAGGGTACCATACTTGATACAACAACGGATATGCGGAAGATAAAGAAACAAAGAAAACAAGGAATAAAGCATAGCTTAGTATAAATACAAGACTTGAAGACTAGAGATAACCCTCAAGAGGAATGATTTCCTCTAGCAAGCAATCCCATCAACATTTCAAGCAACAATGGCCTTAGCCTCAACTCTCACAAGAGTTTCACACATAATCTCAATAATCAAAATAGTCTATCTAATAAAATGGCTAAGTTGTAGTATTTATACTAAGCTATGCTAAAGATGAAGACTAAGGGTGATTATTACAAAAATACCCTTAATAAAATAAGGGTCTTCTTAGTCTTCTTAGGCTTGAGGGCTTGTATTTTAAAAATAGCCTCTTTGCATACATAGCCCCTTTTCTCTCTCCTCTCTTGTACTTCCATTTGAGCAAGTTGTTGGCCTTCAAGTCTTCATCCCAAACACCCTCTAAGCCTCCAAAGTATTGACTCGATGAAAAGTCTATAAACTCCTTAACTCGGCTTTGTGTGCAAAGTTTTGAGGAAACTCGACTTGCATCAATACTTGAGCACTTTGACACTTGGCATAGTATAGGTTTGCCACTTAATCCACTATCAATGTATCAAAGGCGGCAGTCTGGATGGGGCTTTACGCAACCAGCCACCTAAATAATCACCCAAGATTCCATCAATTCTAGCTAGTGCCCTCTACCAAAATTGCAGTTTTGTTATTGCACTAACATAACTGAGCAACAAACATATAAAGCAATATATCAGCCATAGTCTGCATACTGCATTTTGTATCCGTTAGAGAAAAAAATAACTAAAATTTGAGCTAAAGAAAAATATCAATTAGAAAAATCCCCGGAATATAAAAATTCCATTAGATAAATGTTTGATAAGTTCATGGATTTCACAACAAATGGTATGGTTAGAGAGTGAATAATCCTTCGCTGTCAAATTTGAGACTGCAGAATGAAGTAGCTCAGATTGAGCTAAGAGAGAGAGAAGGAAGGGAGAGAACTATTCTCACTTTTCAATATCAGAAGTGTATTGTGTAAGACACTACAATGCCTAATTGACACGTATAACTGCTATAGTAGGAAATCTCTTAATGAAGGCCCTACGGTTAAATCCAAGCAGACAGCCCTTCCCAGGATTTTCCCACCCCCATTAACCTTGTCACCCACAGTTTGGAGTTCGGCAGAGGCAAGATTCCAACCAGGAATAAAGTCAGAGAATAGAATTTGAGTTCAGTCCCTTCTATTCATGTGTTACCTTTGAAACTTCTGAAGAAGTAGGAAGAGACAATTTCAAGCTTCCTAACAGGCCTACAAACGCAACTTGTCCATTTTCTGGCGCTGGGGAGCATGCTGGGACAGATATTCACCAAGTTGACAGTGCTAGAATAGGAATAGGAATAGTATATAGAATCCTAGTTAGAGTAGGAATACGAATAGTATATAGAAGCCTACTTGGTAAAGGATTGTTATCTAGTGTCTATATATAGGATCTTTGTGTTATAATGTAGACACAATTCAATAATATTTCTTCTCCTATATTTCTCACATGGTATCAGAGCATTGGTGAGAAACACCGGTGAAAGAAAATTAGGTCAAAACAGTCGTCGTGCGTCAAATTCCAGCAACTTTCTAGGGTTGTGTTGCGTCACCCCGTGTCCGTAAGTGTTGTGCGAAAAACTAACACCACCACGGGGTCCCACACCCTCTAGTGACCATACCCCTAAATTTTCACTGACAGAAGCCTCTCCACGCGCCGCCACGCGCCGACCGGAGCAAACATCTCCGGCAAGATCTAGACCACGCGCCGGGCGCGTGAGCCTCCTTCCAACCATTTTTTTCGAGAATTTTTTTTCCACTCAGGTCGTCTGACTGTTCCGACAGCAACCAGATAGTTTTCTTCAAGTTTCGGCAAGAAACGTTATTTTCCGGCAACCGCTCAATTTTTTCGGCAGATCTGAGTTTTTGCTGCACTTTCTCCGACATATCTGAGTTTCTGCTGACTGTTTTCGGCAGATGTGAGTTGTTGTGTTTTCTCTTTGTTTCCGGCGAATTGTTTCCTGATTCCGACCAGATTTCGGCGATCAGATCTACTTTTTTCGGCCATTTATTGAAGAAATATTTTATTGCCAGCATCGCGCAGAGATTCCGAGCTGACCCATACCATTTTCTTCAAGATCCGGTCACTTTTCATTTTAGTCCTATGATTAAGTCTGAACCCTTAATGAGGAGATCGGATTATCAAACATCACAATCCATGAAGAATCGACGAGGGGGAGGTCGTTTTGGAAGATCTCGACCTAGGTGTAGCTATTGTAATAGGCTTGGACACACTCGTGAAGTATGCTATTCTTGACCTAAGTGTAGTTATTGTAATAAACTTGGACACACTCGTGAAGTATGCTATTGTTTGCATGGTCGGCCACCTAAAGATGTTCATGTTGCTCAGACTAACACCACAAGTAATAAATGGATTTATTTATGTGAAGAGAAATATAATGAGTATCTTCGATATCGAGCAAATAAGCAGACATCTACCAGTAGCCTCAGTCGCACAGTCTTCTACCTTTGGATCATGGGTTGTGGATTCTGGCGCTTCTGACCATATTTCTGGTGATAAATCACTTTTGTCAAATATTGTTTATTCACAGTCTCTTTCAA
Source organism: Jaltomata sinuosa (assembly GCA_003996215.1). Lineage (NCBI taxonomy): Eukaryota > Viridiplantae > Streptophyta > Magnoliopsida > Solanales > Solanaceae > Jaltomata > Jaltomata sinuosa. The sequence continues at coordinate 81,650 of QJPP01007383.1, forward strand.
CTATTACTTTAGCCAATGGGAACCAAACCAAAGCAAAAGGAGTTGGACAAGCTAATCCCTTATCATCTGTCACTTTAAGTTCTGTTCTTTATGTCCCTGGTTGTCCTTTTAATCTTGCGTCTGTCAGTCATTTGACTCGTGCCCTAAATTGTGGCATACTATTTCTTGAGGACTCTTGTATCATGCATGATCGCAGTACGGGACAAACAATTGGTGTAGGATATGAATCACAAGGCATCTACTACCTTAACTCTCCTAACTCATCTGTAGCATGTCCAGTTAGAGATTCTCGAGAATTAATTCACAAATGTTTGGGACATCCCAGTTTGTTCAAGCTACAAAAGATGGTGCCTAGTTTGTCTAATATGTCCACATTAGATTGTGAGTCATGCCAATTTGGGGAAACACACTTGCACTACCTTTCAACGTAGTGCTGAGAGTTGTGCAAAGTCTATCTTTTCCTTAGTTCACTCTGATATTTGGGGTCCTAGTAGAGTCAGCTCAACCTTAGGATTTCATTATTTTGTTAGCTTCATTGATGATTATTTAAGATGTACTTGGATTTTCTTAATGAAAGATCGTTCTGAGTTGTTTTCTATATTCAAGAGTTATTGTGCTGAAATACAAAATCAATTTGGTGTCTCTATTCGTACCTTTTGAAGTAATAATGCCCTAGAATATATGTCCTCCCAGTTTCAGCAGTTTATGGCTCACCAAGGAATTATTCATCAGACTTCTTGTCCATACACCCCTCAGCAGAATGGAGTAGCAAAGAGAAAGAATAGGCACCTCATCGAGACTGCTCGCACTCTTCTCATTCAATCTCCTGTTCCGCTGCGTTTTTGGGGCGATGCAGTTCTCTCATCTTGCTATTTAATCAATCGGATGCCGTCATCTTCCATTCAGAATCAAATTCCTTATTCAATATTGTTTCCTCAGTCACCTCTATACTTTATTCCCCCTCGTGTCTTTGGGAGTACATGTTTTGTTCATAACTTAACCCCTGGGAAAGATAAATTAACCCCCTGTGCTCTCAAATGTTCCTTTCTTGGTTATTCTCGGGTACAAAAGGGATATCGTTGCTACTCACCTGATCTTCGTCGGTACCTTATGTCTGTTGATGTCACATTCTTCGAGTCTCAGCCTTACTTTACATCTTCTTATGATCATGATCATCTTAACATATCTGAGGTCTTACCTATACCGACTTTTGAGGACTCTACCGTTACTTCTACATCTCCATCCCTTGTGCCACCAGTCTTACCCGTACCGACTTTCGGGGAACCTATAATACCTTCTACATCTCCATCCATAGTGCCACCACTCCTGACTTATCATCGTCGTCCACGTCCATCATCAGGTTCAGATGATTCCCGCCATGCACCCAACCTTGCACCTACTACAGACTTGTCTCCTCTTAATCAACCGATTGCACTTCGAAAAAGGATACGATCCACTCGTAATACTAACCCTGATTATACCCTTTTAAGTTATCATCGTTTGTCATCACCCCATTATGCCTTTGTATCATCTTTGTCCTCTGTCTCCATTCCTAAGTCTACTGGAGAAGCACTTTCTCATCCAGGATGGCGACAAGCTATGATTGACGAGATGTCTGCTTTACATACAAGTGATACTTGGGAGCTTGTTCCTCTTCCTTCAGGTAAATCTACTGTTGGTTGTCGCTGGGTTTATACGGTCAAAGTTGGTTCGGACGGCCAAATTGATCGGCTTAAGGCTCGCCTTGTTGCCAAAAGGTATACTCAAATATTTGGGCTTGATTACGGCGACACTTTCTCTCCCGTGGCCAAAATAGCATTTGTACGTCTTTTTCTATCCATGGTTGTTGTCCGACATTGGCCTCTTTATCAATTGGACATTAAGAATGCTTTTCTCCATGGTGACCTTGAGGAGGAAGTTTATATGGAGCAACCACCTGGTTTTGTTGCTCAGGGGGAGTCTAGCTTGGTGAGTCGATTGCGTCGGTCACTTTATGGTCTGAAACAGTCTCCTCGAGCCTGATTTGGAAAGTTCAGCACAGTAATTCAGGAGTTTGGCATGAATTATAGTGAAGCTGATCACTCTGTGTTTTATCGACATTCTGCTACAAATCTATGTATTTATTTGGTGGTTTATGTTGATGATATCGTAATTACCGGCAATGATCAAAATGGTATCATTAGTTTAAAGCAACATCTCTTTCAACATTTCCAGACTAAAGACCTCGGCAGACTGAAGTATTTTCTAGGTATTGAGGTTGCTCAGTCCAGATCAGGTATTGTTATTTCGCAACGCAAGTATGCCTTAGACATTCTTGAGGAGACGGGAATGGTGGGATGTAGACCCATTGACACTCCTATGGATCCGAATGCTAAACTCCTGCCGGGACAGGGGGAGCCACTTAGTGATCCTGGAAGATATAGGCGTCTGGTTGGTAAGTTGAATTATCTCACAATGACCAGACCTGACATTTCCTATCCTGTGAGTGTTGTAAGTCAGCTTATGCAGTTGTTCGCATTCTGCGATATATAAAGTCAGCTCCAGATAAAGGACTACTCTTCGAGGATCGAGGTCATGAGCAAATCATTGGATATACAAACGCTGATTGGGCAGGATCACCTAGTGATAGACGTTCTCCATCTGGATATTGTGTTTTAGTAGGAGGTAACTTGGTGTCATGGAAGAGTAAGAAATAGAGTGTGGTTGCTCGATCTAGTGCAGAAGCAGAATATCGAGCAATGGATGTAGCAACTTGTGAACTAGTTTGGATCAAACAGTTGCTGAGAGAACTAAAATTTGGAGAAATCGGTCAGATGGAACTTGTGTGTGATAATCAAGCGACTCTTCATATCGCATCAAATCCAGTATTTCATGAGAGGACTAAGCACATTGAGATTGATTGTCACTTTATCAGAGAAAAAATATTCTCAGGTGATATTGTTACAAAATTTGTGAAGTCAAATGATCAACTTGCAGATATCTTCACCAAGTCCCTCACCGGTCCTCGTATTGATTACATTTGTAACAAGCTAGGTACATATAACTTGTATGCACCAGCTTGAGGGGGAGTGTTAGAATAGTAATAGGAATAGTATATAGAATCCTAGTTAGAGTAGGAATAGGAATAGTATATAGAATCCTACTTGGTAAAGGATTGTTATCTAGTGTCTATATATAGGATCTTTGTATAATAATGTAGACACAATTCAATAATATTTCTTCTCCTATATTTCTCACAGACAACATACTGGATTATGCTTAAGTTCGTGGATTACACAACGGATAGAGTGGTCAGACAGTTAGTGAATAGTTCTCTAGCAACCAAGATGTAGAAGCCTAAACAATTGAAGATTCCCCTCGACGCAATAGTCAAGACAATGAGACATAGAAAACCTCTTATATGAATAGACACGAGATATAAGTCACCTACAAGATTTAAAGAATAGATTATAGTCATGAAGGGAAAAGAGGAGCTATTGTCATATGGCTTTTGGTCTAGATATTGTACTTCCCCTAAATGTTTTTAATATTAGTGAATGATGTCATCATGCCCGGCCTCCTAGAATTTGGAATGCCAATTCTACAAGACCACAAACGGAACTTGAAATTCAACCTACTCCTCAAAGTTGAGAATTATTTTGTATGACATTGGTCTCCTCACGAGCTTATGCGCCCCTCGAGTAATCCACCGGGCAGTTTGCAACAACCCACAAACACGTCAGTAAACCTACCCACCAAAGGGTTTTTTTTTTTGATAAGGTAAAGTTTGATATATATGTATCAGCATCAAGAATATGTCGTCATGTACAACAGAGTGCAAACCTACCCACCAAAGTTGGAGCAGAAGGACTCATACAAAGTGTTACAGCAGAGATTCAAGTGTAAAATCTTCATGTTTTTAATTTATACTTCAGCCACTCAGCCAGGACCTGAAACTTGAGAATCATTACAATACAAAGTCCATTCATTTTGTGCCCAATATGTTTGTTTAGTGGCTTCTCAATTTCATGACAAAATGACAGTCACCTTAGTATGCTAGCCAAGAAAGATGATATAGCCAACATATTAGAATAAAATGGACAACCCATAATCTATTAGGCACAGTTAAACACAATAATTACCTTGTCAAGTGGAACTGAAGCAACAGCATCATGAACCTGTTTCGATTTGCTAATTATGCTTTCCGCCAACTTCAAAATTTCAGAAGCAGATAGGTTCACTTGAACTTTTGAACCTGGAACATCTGCAATTCAACAAAAGAAGGAAAAATGACGGAATCAGTTAAAGGTCTCTTTCTTTAAGGACACTGATAGGCGTATAACAAAGAAAGACTTTATATTCCCATATTATTACCAACAGTCTTTGAAGAACATAAGGAATAACTATAAATTAGTTCCCGAATTTGCTTACAAATTGCTTCAATAATCAGCACACCAGCTACTGATGATTTTTAAAATGCTTTTTCTATTTGTTATAACAAGGCTAGTACAGGGACCAGGATCACTAACTTGTCTTCTTCTTTTTTTCCCTCTGCTGGGATTTAAACCATAGTCTTCCATGGTTTTCATTCCATACATACAACCCATAGACCACACTCTTGGGTTAAAAAAAAAGGTTTCAATTCTTGTATGAATAAACAAAAATAAAAGTGTAAATAGAGGAGCAAAGCAAAGGGACCTCTTTTCTTTCGATGTTTGTTGTTGATAGCGGAGATAGCAAAGTTGACTGCAATAGCTACAAGAGCAGCGGCTCCCGTCAAAGCAATGAGATTGTTTCTGTCTCTCTTCTGCTTACCCATTTTCTCGTCCCTTCAATTTCTGCTTGTTAGTCTTTTCCCGAGAGAGGAGCTGCTAAAATCCAATTCTCCCAACTTTCTGTGTCCCCTTATTCTTGATTTTCCTCGCAAAACATCAAATGGGAGAGAAATTTGTGAGTTTTATTTTTTTGTCCTTGACATATTTACTAACTCTCCCACTACTTTATTTTAATTACTTAATATACCATATGTAAACACTCAAATATATTACCCCAAGGCGTAATACACCGCCTCATCTCGTGATACATTGCCTCACCTCGGATATATCTCACCCGATGTATCAAAGGTAATTATCCAGAGGTGAGGCGATGTAATAAACCAGTGGTCTAAGCTATTTACCTACTTACTCACTTTCTCTTTCATGTGACTTTACTCACATTGAATGCCCTATTTCTGTTCAAATGCGTGAGAGCACGTTGCAATTTCTCCATTCACGATAAATTTAAACTTGAAAAAAAATCGCAAACCGCTAGACACTTTCCCCTGTTGAATCTAGTAACCTCCACTAGCGGGTATACACATTCTTCATCTTCTCGTACGTGTTTTTAAGCTTTTATTGCATATACATTGTTACTATTATAAATTTTGAAGGTTTTTTGAATCAATAAGCCATTCATTTTTTTGTTGTATATTATTGTGCATGTTTTTTTATTAATTTTGTTCTATAGGTCATAAGCGTCGTGCAGAGAGTCATTGGTGGAGTCATGATCCTTTCACTAATTCTTTGTTGGATGACAATGTAAGTGAAGAAGAGTCCATTGCTTCAGGTATGTGGGATCCTCCAAGTTTTGCATTGCTTGGAGATGAGTCCCAATCTGTTGATGTTGGTAGTCCAAAGCTCGGAGATGGGGTTAATGTTCTGCCTGAAGTTGAGAATGTGCCTGATGTTGGGGAAGTCTCTGATAAAGATGATCATACAAGCAAACGAAAAGGGCGGGAAACAGATGGCAAAGGTCGTAGATAATGAAATTGATACTAAAAAAAGGAAAATTATTATTAATACACCAAAGAAGCAAGAACAAGTGAAGACATGTCCAAAGCCTGAGAGTATCAGAAACCAAGCTAAAGCTAAGGGGGTTTCTTGATCCTTTTCAACTTCCTTCTTATGAAATTTGTCATCCCCATTTTGTCTAGAATAAAGTAGCCTCTAGACTCTTGTGATAGTTATTGAAAGTTGTAATAGTGTTGGGCAGAAGTCACCACATGGTTATAGTTAGAAAGAGTGTCAGCTGAGAAATTTGCTTCTCTGTGAGAAACAGTTGCACTTAAAATTGTCCAGCAGAGAAATGACATCCCTAAACAGATAATTCTCCCTCCTGAGCGTAGAACTTAAACTGTTCCTCCAACCCTTGAAGCCCATATTGGTGATGAACGTCTTGTGAATGTAACTTTGTGTTTTAATTAGTGCATGATCACTGAAAAGAATGCCATGTTTATGCATGATACCATCAGAGTATATATATATTGTGATAGTATCATGCAATAGGTGAGCATTCCTTTTGTGAAATTTTATTTTGTTGATTTTTGTTTGTGTACTTTTATTGTGTGTATAAGAAGGTGATTTTTATATCAAAATAAATATAGATTACAAGCCAAAGATTGAGTTTACCATCAATTGTGATATAGTTGAACAGTTACATGACAAGTTATCGAAAATTCAAATTAAATTGTTCAAACAAACTTGCTTTGGTAAATATCTAAATATGCCACCAATTATGGTACAAGGGTGTGTTTTACATAATTTATTGATGAGGCAGGTGCATTCTGAAGAGGAAAATGTATTACATTTTTTGGTAAACAATGTGCATCTTCATTTTGGGTTGGGTGAGTTTGCCCTTGTTACAAGCTTAAGATGCAAGGGTAATACGACTATTAAGTTATTACTAGGGGGGTAATTGATTATTGAAGAGATATTTTAAAAGTTCTACCAGTGTGACATGAGCTGATTTTAAACATTATTTTAAGAATGCAGGACGCTGATGCTGTGAAGATAGCAATACTTTATTTTGTAAATGCATTCCTGTTTTATTTATCGAAGAGTAAGTTTCTTGATATGTCATATTTTAATCTAGTTTAGAATGGACATTTTAACTTTTATGCATGGAAAAGTGATATTTTTCGTGTGATATTTGATTCATGTGTTGATAAGTTTAAGACAAAATTTGAGTTCTATAGGCATGGTGGACGGTTGTTGACCTTACAGATTTGATTTTTTTAATATTGTGAGGTGTTCAATGGTCATTTTGATGTTTGTAATGGTTCTCAAATGCCTCATATTTTGAATAGGACCATAGAGAAATAATTAATCCACGAGTCTGTTTGCTTGGGGATATTCATCTTACAAGTTAATCAGGTATTTTTATTTAGTTTTGTATTTTAGATCTTATGGTGATTTTTGTATTTTTCATAGCTTATTTATTGTAATGATAGTGAGAAATATTTTTCAAGTGATAACGAGAAGCTCATATTAGAGTTAGATGATTTTGTGTTTGAACATTGTCTGACAAGTACGCAATCTCAACATTTTCTGCACACAAACGTCAAAGGCAAATGTTTGACAGCGTAGTGCTAATGCTAATGTCCATAGCAATATTGACTTGAAGAATGAGCTCAATAAATTTTGAAAGCATGTTGATTTAAAATTTGAAGAGATTCTTCAATCCTTTAGTGATTTGAAAAAGAAATTTGAGATAATTTATTAGTATATATTGTATAGCATATACCTATCATATCATTTTGAGTTAAGTACTAAAATTTTATCCTCTATAATAGTATGTATATATATATATATATGATACCTCTGAGTATATATATATATATTGGGTATCATAGAGAACTGACATCTTCATCCTATACGATACTCAGAAAGTATACTTATACCCCATTGAAGTATATAAATATTTGTAACAAATTCAAAAAAAATAGAAGGATGAGTCTGCACACCTTGAGGATGTCCATACAGATCTGGGCAGGGTGATAATGAAACTATTTTAGATAGTGTACCTAATGTTTGTGAAGTTTGTGTGGGTGGTGAGAAGAATGCTAAAGGTAAGTCTGTTGTTGATGTTAGTGAGAGTAGTAAAATTATTAATGTTAATAATGATAGCTCTCAGTCTGAATTTGTATTTATTTTTATGCGTGAGTCTACTATTATTTTGATCACACAAGATTATTATAAGAGGAAAGAAGAAGGTGAAAAGGAATCGATGACTAATGTAAAGTTGAATCATGAACCTTTATTTGATGATAATTTTTTTAAAATTTGATTGAGCCAGATATAGCAGTGATAACACAAGTTGTTATTCATCTAGGTATTGATGTTAAGAAATGTCAGAATGATTAAGTTGCTAAAAATTATGGAGTTGAACATCAAGCAACAAACGTTGTTGTTGAGGCAGACGACAACGTTAGGCATGGTGCATCTGTACAAAAAGCTGAAGACCAAACAAAAGATGTTGTTATTGAGGAAGATGACAATGTTAAGCATGATACACTTATACAAGATGTTGAACATGAAGCAACAGATATTGTTGATGAGGCAGATGATAGCATTAGGGATGACACAGATGATGATAATAAGCCTGCAGGAAATGTATATGTTCAAGGCGTTGATGTTGATCCGCCTTTAGAAGATGTTATTTGTTAACCTCAGAGTAGTGCGATAACATCAAAGGCTCTTGTTGATTCGACATATATTGATAGTAATTGGGTAGTTGATGTAGCTGCAAAAAATGATGGGGTTAGTGAGTCTGAATTTGACTTGTTTGGGTGTTTTATTCTCGAAGGTACATTATTATTGAGATAGTTGATGATGTAAAAACACCTAATGTTTATCGGAGGTAAAGGAGCAGAAAGCCTAGTAAGGTACAACAATCTTCTTTTGTTGATGGCTCTGGTCTTAATGCGCTTGATTCAACATCTGTTAAGCATGTTAAAGGAAGGTCTCCATTAATATCAAGTATTACAGTGCCTTTAGAGTATAAACTTATGATGAAGTTCTCATCCTTTGTTGATGAAGGAATGATCATAAAGATATATATGTTTGCTATTTACTTTTATTTTATATTTTAATTTATATTTATTGATAAAGATAATATTGTTATTGTATGCTGCATTGTGTAGGCAAAGTGTGACTGTTTATTTTAATGCTAATGACTACTTGAATTCATCGTGTGAATTTGAAGTTTATTCTGTATCATCAAAGACGTGATTTCATACATTAAACTATGCTGACAAAGCAATATTTTGCTCTATATGTATTTTTCAATGTTTATTTTATGGATTTATGTTAGTGTTCAATAATTTTTGAAAATATTTTATTATGATACCAAGCAATAACTCTGAAGGGTTGTTTCTTCCTTCTTGACACCATGATAGTATAATATACTCTGATGGTATCAAGGAGTAATTGAGCAGTGTTTTTCATTAAAGGATTGCTTCTTCCTCCTTGATACCATCACAAGATATATATACTCTGATGATATCAAGGAGTAATTGAGTAGTGTTTTCACTGAAGCACTGCTTCTTCCTCCTTGATACTATCATAATATATATATTCTGATGGTATTAAGGAGTAATTGAGCAATATTTTTACTGAAGCACTGGTTCTTCCTCCTTGATATCATCACAATATATATATATATATTCTGATGGTATTAAGGAGTAATTGAGCAGTGTGTTGTCTGTTGTACTGCTTCTTCCTGGTCAATTAAATATTTTTTCTTGGTTATTCATTTTGTAGCGCTTGAAAGTGATTTTCTATTACTTGAGAAAGAAGGCAAAGTATGAGCAAATGTCAATTAGGGTGACAACAACTAATAACTTTTTTAATAATTGTATTTTCAAATTATATACAAAATTTAAGTTTGGAGAAAATGAGACTAATTTAATTGCCAAGAAAAGTAAGATCATTGAGTATATGTATGGGTATCGACTCTTTTGCAATATTCTGTGGAGTTAGATGACCATGTGATTTTCTCTATTCACATAAGACGTAAGCAAGTGACATTAAATTTTGGGAGTTTTATCATTCCATGATAGGTATTTCTATGTGTATGATTCTTTGGGCAGTCTAAAAAATAAGAAAGCTATACAGTATGCAATCGAGCCTTTTTTTGTGTTTTTGCCGTTGTTCTTGATTAAAATTATTTTCTATAATAGAAGAGATGACATTAAATTGGTGGATAGTCTTTACGAGTGTCACCAATTAGGTCATGTATTTAATATTTTATTGGTTGAAAATCTGTCAACACAAAACACACAAATATTTTTATTTCTGATTGTTTATTTTGATTTTTTTTATTTTTCTTTTTAACTAAATCTATATTCTTCTGTACAGTAATTATGACGTTTTCATTACACGCTTTGCTGAGTATTTTATTGAGAACCTTTAAATTTCTAGTGTCGATTTTGATGTGAATTCTTGGGATCAAGATATGATATATTATTATGGCATTGTAGTAGACAGAAGCAGCTAAATGATGAAGGCAATGATTCTAAAAATTCTAGACAATAGGTGGTAAGTTCGTGAAAAAAAAATACAAGAATTAAAACTGTCATTTTGTGTTACATTTATTTTTGTAGTATTTGTACAGAACAGTTGTGTACATATGCTGTAAATCGTATTTGAATATAAAAAATTATTAAGTATTGGTGAATTCTATTTGTAGGTGTATATATTTTTTTATTTTAAATTAAATATGTTTTGGTGATGTTGTTTGATAATTTTTTATGACATATTTGTGTGTTAGCATGTAATTATTTTGAATGTAAATTTGTATTTTTGATGATACTCTATCAATATACAGATATAATATCAGTGTATCATTGAAAAATATGTAGTTCAGTGAAAATATTACTCAATTACTGTATGATACCATTGCAGTATATTAACATACTCTGATGGTATCATGCATTAACTAAGCGCTGTTTCATTGAGTTACTGAAATATTTTTCAATAATACCATAAAATTATATGGATATACTAAGCTGATATCATTGAAGAATGAGGTATTTGTAATAAAAATCTGTAATAATACTTAATGATACTATTGTAGTATATGCATATACTGTACCGGTATCATTGAAGAGTGAGGTATCTACATTGAATGCATAGAGTAGAGCTTAATTATGCCATGCAAGTATATGAATGTACTATTCTGGTATCACTGAGGGATGATGAGTCTGTCAAAGAAAGCATTACATGAATAGCATAATGATACCATACCAGTATATGTTTGGTCATCTCAATATGCTAAAATATAATTAAAATATAAGAATGTGTTGATAAATTCTGAGTATATTAATAACAGTAGTATATCAAATAGTCATTGAGCAGTATTTTCACTGAAAGATTGTTTCTTCCTCTTTGATACTATCATTATATATATATACATACTCTGATGATATCAAAAAATAATTGAGCAGTATTTTCACTGAAGCACTATTTCTTCCTCCTTGTAATAAAATAAGAACTTATATTGTCATCTCAATATGTCAAAACATAAATAAAATAGAAGAAAGTGTTGATAAATTCTGAGTACATAAATAATAGTAGTATATCAGTGTTTCTTTGAAATTCTATTGCATGTTCTTCGATTGTATCCTTCACCTCCACACCGACTGCATATTAATATTGTGCTATATTCAAATTCTTCTTTTGCTCTCTTTTTCTTAGGCCTTCCTGGTCTGATTTTGATATTTGATGAAAGGATCATAAGTGAAAATATATTATTGGGAATGCTGCACATACTGATATCTGATAGAGGATGCACCGGTGCCTCATATATTTTCATTAAGAACTCTCTGGTGTAGTAAAAATAGCAATATATGTATTTTATGAGATGGGTATGTGATCAAAATTATCATTGCATGTGCACATGTGTACATGTGCATGTCTTTTGTTTTAGGCATACGATGTGTTTGATATTATCATCTTTCACTGTATATACATATTCAGTTGAAAGGACAATTTGCTTTTGTGTTTTTATAAAAATATATAAATTAATCGTTGACTGAAATGATAGAAATAAGTAAATTTGTAAGTAATAAAGTCTTGACTAAATATCTCACCATCATTATTTGTGATTCTTTGACAGTGTCATTCAACAACGCCTCATCCTGTTGGTTAGTGTTGTATTTGAATACTTTGCAGCAATATCATTTTTGTAATTCTATTTTTGTACCATGATTATCATAAAATTAAGTAAATCTAGAATCGGGAGGTCTCTTGCATGCCTGTTTGCTGCATTTACTGACTCTACTATATTTGATGTCATGCTGTCGTTTGATTGGTTGTGCAATGTGAGCAAGTCCACTTGTAGTAACTAATTTTTTGCAAGTATGGTTTGACTGTGATTAATATGATCTGGTTGTGTCATAAGTATGTTAAATTCTTGGACAGTGTATGCTCTTGACAGTGCGAAATATAGGTCTTTAATTTTTTTTTAATTTCTCACCCGATGTTTAGTACCCATATTGGAGCCCGACTATATTCAAATTCGCACTAAAAAGTCGCATATTGAGGGATAAAACACTCCCTAACAAAGGCGACTCCATACCCAGAAGGACTCAAACTCGAGACTTCTGGTTAAGGATGAAGGAGTACTTATCACTCCACCATAATCCTTGTTGGTATAGGTCTTTAATATGTTTTGCACTCTTTTTGAACTTGTCCTTAATGTTGTTTCACAAATAAAACATACACACGGCGAGAAATTATTGAATAGGCTATTGCAACTCCTTAGATATATTGTTATGCCTATATGAAACTCTGCATATTTTCTCTCTCAATGAATATACTTCTTTTAATCGTCTGAAGAACCATTGCCAAGATGCATCGTTCTCTGAAATAACTATATCATAAGCAATGGGTAAAATTGAAAATTAGTGTGGTAATGTTAATAAGATGATGAAAGTGTAGTAAATAAAGAAAGCAGTACTCCATGATGTCCTGATGGTATATTGATATTACGTGGGTATCACAGATTATTGCAGGAATAAAACACTCAAGGTATGAGCATATATTACATTGTTCATCTTGTGTGGCACCTATGAGCATTATACCTCTGTATGTTGCCTTTAGGAAGGTTTCATCTATCACCATAGTAGGTTTGCAATACCTCTACCCCTGAATTGGTGCATTTAATGCTATAAAAAATATGAGAAAGAGCCATCCTCCTCGGTGTCTAGTCTTGTAACTTTCCCTGGGTTTGCATATCGTAACTTGTATAGGTATGTTGGTAATTGTGCATATGCATCTATCAGGTTGTCTCTTACTATTTTAACTGTTCTTTTCTTTTGCCCGCCATGCTTGCATATAGGTCAAGTTGATACCATATGCATTATTGAAATCTCGCTATAGATATGTAGGTATGTACATTGTTCTTGGATCAGTAATTTTTTGTTATTCAATGCTACTTAGAAAGAGTGTAGTGACATGACTGTCTATGCAAGATCTTTCATGTTTTGGGAAGGTGTGAACATCTTTAAATTCTATTACTCAAAACAAATTTGGTCTTTTTATGCTTCTTGATCTAAGAGTCCAACAACATGTGTAGTTTACACAAATAACAGAATACATGGATAAAATGGATGCAACATGAAAGTATGGGTAGCTTGACTTACCTGAACGTTGCTAGACGAGTGTTGTCTAGAGATATACACGTTCTGTCGAACAACTTCATGAAGATGAAAGTTTCTGAAAAGAGTGACTTACTAGCATGTGTAGAGGCAAGGTCCTCTTTCTTCGAGCAAATGAAAGGTAAGCAGTTTGATGATGTGAAATTGAGAATAATTTGTGACAAGGTGTCGCGAGGTGAGGCCAAGGAGGCCATCATTAATGATGAAGGTATTATAAGGATCAAAGGTCAAGTTTGTGTTCCCCGTGTTAAGGAGTTAATTCCCACCATTTTAGCAGAGGCTCACAGTTCTAAGTATTCCGTACATCATGGTGTGACCAAGATGTACCGAGATCTTAAGCAACATTATTGGCGGGGCAAAATGAAGAAAGATATAGTAGACTTCATGGCTAAGTGCCAAAACTACCAACAAGTAAAATATGAGCATGAGAAACCCAATGATACGCTTTAGAGGATGCCCATTCTTGAGTGGAAGTGGGAACGAATAGCCATGAACTTCGTGGTTGGCCTCCTCATGACTTTGGGAAAGTGTGATTCAATATGATCATTATTGACAGATTGACAAAACTGGCACACTTTATTCCGGTGCAGGTGACTTATAATACAACCAAGTTGGCCAAGATCTATCTGAAGGAGATTGTTCGATTTCATGGGGTGCCTATCTCCATTATTTCTTACAGAGGTACCCAGTTCACCTCCAACTTCTAACAGAAGTTGCACGAGGAGTTGGGGACAAGATTGAACCTAAGTACAACCTTTCACCCTCAAATTGATGGGTAGTCTAAGCATATGATTCAGGTGCTAGAAGATATGCTTAGTGTATATGTGATGGACTTTGGGGGCCATTAGGATCAGTATCTAGCACTGTTTGAGTTCACATATAACAACAGTTATCACGCCAGCATATATATGGCCCCATTTGAAGCTTTGTATGGGAGGAGGTATAGATCTCCCATTGGTTGATTTGATTCATCTAAAGCAAAACCTTTGGGTACGAACCTGGTAAGACACTCTATGGAAAGGGTGAAGTTCATCTAAGGAAAGCTTTTAGCGGCTCAAAGCCGGCAAAAGCAATATGCATACAGAAATGTTAGAGATATGCACTTTATGAAAGGTGAGCAAGTTTTGCTTAAAATCTCACCCATGAAGGTGTCATGCAATTTGGAAAGCGAGGAAAGTTAAGTCTGAGATATATTTGGCCCTTCAAGATTCTTTGAAAGATGGGGCCAATGGCTTATAGGTTTGGATTTATCACCTAGTCTATCTGGAGTTCATCATGTATTTCATGTGTTGATGCTTAAGAAGTACCACAGTGATGGTAACTACAGCATTCGCTGGAATTTGGTCCTGTTGGATTAAAACCTCTCTTATAAATAAGAGGTCATTGTTATTCTTGATCGAGTGCAAATGGCTCATTAATTCAGTTATAGTTTATTTGATGGTATCTGCTACTCAGATAACTATAGTAATTCTAGAGCTAATACGTGAAACAAACCCCGACTTCTGGAAGGGATGCATTTATTAGATAAAAGATTGATGCGGGCTCTGCCCATTCCTGCGATGATTCATGATAACTCGACGGATCGCACGACCATCGTGCCAGTGATGCATTATTCAAATTTTTGTCCTATCAACTTTCGAAACACACTTACACTTATTCATCTCAATTCACTCATCACTTCCTGTACATCTAGCTTATTCATTCAAGCATAATAGGAAAACACATATATTTCAAACATGTTCAAAGATCAATAACAAGTCAGAAATTCACCACAAATATGTACTTAATCAAGTCCAACTTACAAGACACAACATCATAATTCATCTTATCTTTTACTGCCGACCAAGTTCTCATATTTACGAGGTCTTTCTGTTAAGGTAATCTTATTAGGACACCATTTTTCCCCATGATTCGGGGAGTGCAACTATTAGTTCAAACCATCAAACAATCACAAGTCAACACAACAGGACTGCAACAAGTTCACATAGGTTACCAATTATCACTACAATTAATTCAGGATTTGTTCTAGAAGTTAACCACCTCAAAATCTAGTTGTCTCTTCGATTCGGTTCCTACCATTATATTATGTTCAACAGTCTAAGCCTCAAAATCATTATATCCTAACTCATCACTTTCCACAAGAATTCATAAGCACAACATAACTAACCATAAGTTTTAGATTTATCAACTAAATCCAGCAATTTCTACCCAGACTCCATACCCGAAGGCCTAACCATGATGTCTCCATCAATCTCTATACAAAATTCATACTTACTAATCAAAGTCTTTACTACTATTTAAACCATGGCCTACCTCATATGGATCTGCTATTTAGATGCGTGCAACTTGCTTGTTATTCTCATTCTAAGAAATTCAGAGAGAGAATCACCACGAGAAGGGGGAAAATCCGAGCCTTTTCTGCGAGCTTTTCCTCTCTTTTCTTGCTTCTCTAGGGTTAGAGTATTGCTGGGACGTTTTTAGGGAAGACCTCCTTTTTGGATAAAGAAATTGGAGGTTGAAATCCTTTAAAATAATGTTTTGCCTCACGACCCTTATTGTGACGAGGCCCTCTTTGTCGCGACTAGCCATCGTGATGGGACCCCACTTGTCATGATGATTCATCATGATGAGGCTTGGCCTATTGCAATGAGCCACGTTAGCAGTCTGCTTTTAACTAGTTTTTAACTCCGGGCTTCATTTAAACACCACTAAAAAGCATTTTCACAAAATGTCATAACATAAAAATTATTGACTTATTCATTTTTTTCGCGAAATTTTAATAATAACGAGATGAGTTGTTATGAGCGGCCTCGCTGGTGCAGAAACTCCCTCCCCCTCCCCCCGACGTAAGAGTGATAACACCAGCACCAACAATCCATTAGCAATAACAACCAACTTAAAAGACCAGAAATGACCCTCAAAATTCACTTGGAACCTCGTGAACATAAATCAAATATGTTACTGATGCGCCCAAATTACACCTCTAAAAGAAGTGCAAGCGGTCGCTGTTCAAATATAGAACCCAACTAAAGGTTGGGGTCGATGCCACAGGGAATATGGTAGGACTAGGGTCAATTGGTGTTTTCTCAATCTTTTAGCCATTTATTTCCCTCAAAAGTTTTTTTTTTAAAGTAACAAGTGACTATTGTAAATCAAAAGTACACAAGTAACATAGATTAATTTCAACAATTGTTATCAATAAGAGAAGTGACTAGGGTAGTGTTCCCCATGAGATCATAACTTAGTAAGGCTTTTGTACTTGGTAAACTAGTTTGGTGCTTAGCATGCAGAATCGGTAAGTTAGGTTTACCTAATTCCTTGGTCCACAACTAGGTGAATTTCACCACACGTCTTGGTCCGACCGTGAGTGTCGCTTTACTAACCCTTACCCTTGATCCCAGATTAGCTATTCCCGGACAAGGTCAAGCTATTAGATGAGGGTTGATAGCCTCAAATCTCATTGTTAACAACCCTTTTCCTATCGGTTATCTCCTTGGTCTGGCAAGTAAGGATAAGGCGAGTTCTAACATTGCGCACGATTAAAAAGCAATCAAAACAATGGGAAGAACAATACATGCATAAACACCTCCCTAGATTACCTAAGTACTTTGCCTACTTTGTTAATCCTTTATGGTTTCCACAACCCTAGTTGTGAATTTAGCTACTCATGTTCATAAGCATGCGATTAATATTTGTTTGAACAATCATCAAGAGATACTAACAAATAAGAATAAAGTAATTCAGAATTTTGAAGAACAATCTCAAGAACACTCCAATACCAAGAACTTGTGTCCGAAATCAATACCCAAATCAAAGTAACAAAATATCCGAATGTGACTTGAAATAATTCGTGAACAAACTAGTAACCACACGTAACAATGGTAAAATAAAAACCTAGGGTAAAGTATTTATAGACAAAGAAGCCAAATCCTAATAAGACTGGGAAAACTAGACGCGGTCAGATCTGATGGGTCACCTCACGGGCCGTCGCTGAGGCGACGAGCGTCGTGGGTGCCCGTCGGCCTTCTTTAGGTCTTCAAAAAATTCACTGCCATGTTCCCACGGGCTGGGGTCGATGGGACGTCATAGCTGTGACGCCAGTTGCTGTCTCACATCACCCCCCTAGGTCCTTTTCCATCTTCCCTGCCAGGTTCCCACAGGCGGCTTGTCACGGGACGTCGGGCTGGCGGCGGGACGCCGTGAAGCCCGTCGTCCTTCCTTTACCCTTAGGATAATCTCCTGGGGCACTTTGACGGGCAAGGCTACTCCCCGTTGCATCTGCGACAGGCAGTTTGCCAGCCCGTCGGGGCACTCCAGACTTGGCACTTCTGCTGCCTCACCTTAACGGTCAGCCCCACGGGCCGTCGTGGATGTGACGCCCGTGGTGGCCTCCTTTTTGCCCTGAAACTGCAACTTTTTGGCATTCTTTTTCTACTTCCTACTTTGTCCCTGCACACTCAACAAATGACATTAAATCCAACTAAAAGTACTCAAGAACTCCCCAAAATCCTATGTTTTAGCGTCAAAAGTGCCGTCAAATCCCGGCACATCAACACCCTCAACTTAGAATCTTTGCTTGTCCTCAAGCAACAGACACAAAACAAAATGAAATGATGCTTAAGCAAAAGAAAATCAGGAACTATGGCAGTCTTTTGGTTCATCAATTCAATACACAACAAGTACCCCCCTCTTTTTTCAATACAAAAATCAGTGCATATGTTCCTCATCAAGACAACACAATGGGATCCAAGGATGACATTACCTTAGACGACCTGGCATACACATATGAGATTTACACTAACAGTTAGCAGTCAAAATCGCTCTAGTGCCCTCACTACAAAGAAGTCCCTCTCACACAGTAACACAATTAAATTTTGGGGACTGAACTAAACACTCGCACTCAAAAAGATATTCAAGCAATGCGTGCACAATACCATAGGCTTGCCCTTATTTTCTATGCCTCAGTTTTCGAACAATTGGGTTAGGATCACTATAGGACTTTCTCAGCTTGTAACGTTGGCTTGGGGACGAGTATGATAGATATAGGAAATAGTGACTAAACCCTCCTTGACACTACGCTATCTTAATTCCACCCAACAGACCACTTTTACTCTTTTCCTCCCTTTTTCTCCCTTTTTATTGTTTCTTTTTCAACAAGTGACAGGTGCGGCTTTTGTTTCAGACTCACTTATTTTTCTTTCTTTTCTTTTCTTTTTCTTTGCTTTTCTTCTTCTCTTTTTCTTTTTCTTTTCTTTAACATAGCCGCCGCACCCATTTTCTCTCCTTTTTATTTCTAACCTCTTCTATTCATACCCAAACTTCTTACTCACCTCTACAATAGCCACCCTTAACTTAGGCGATTTGCCTGAGTTGAGGTACACAATGTCCAAGGAGGGACCAGGGCTAAACTAAAGGTTCATAACAAGAAATAGGGAAGGTGAGTAGGATAAACAACAAAAAGGGTCAATGCAGGCTCAAAATCAGGGATCAAAGGGTATTAAATCATTTGGTCGGTCTTTTGGGATAAAGTAGACTAATTCAAAAATGGCCTATGATCCTTTCCTAACCAACTACTCTACGACCTTGGCACGACTAACCGGGCATGTTCTAGATTGACACACAAAGCAAGAACCCAACAAATTTAGCTCACAAACACATGGCACAGAGTCGATAGTCATATGCTAACTATTAGGTTCGTACTCTAGCTTAAGCCAATCATCAAATCGATAAACACAATGGCATGAAAGGATCCACAATGGTTAGTCTATCAAAACCAGATACTAATATGACACTCAAAATTTTTGGAGGGGGTCTCCAGTTTTTCAATTCAAATCCAGTTCAAAAATCACATCATAGACTGCACCAAGTTCCTTTTCTTCTTTTACTATATACAACCTATCCTAAACGTGCTGGTTCAACAGAAATTAAAATCCTTAGGAAAAGAACACATGCAAGAAAACCCTAAGGAGTCGGGTACCTTGTGAGTACCCTCATGGGTTGCCTCCCATCCAGTGCCTGATTTATCTTCGCGGCACGAACTGGGTATCTTGGCTACTCAAACTTCGACAAGAACCCATCAAAAACCAACTCACCTAGTACTGCCCCCACCCCACCAAAAAGAAAAGGGCATTACCCTCAATGCTCAAAAAGTATAAACAAATGGGAGTGAGAACATACCTGGGGTGCCTAAGCGCCAGTACCGGGTGTCACATCTATCAGGCCCTCACAAGTGGTTCCCATAGTACTCTCCTCAATAGAGGCTGCCTACGCAGACCTCTCCTCAACAGTAACAGCTACCCGAGCAGCTTCATCAGTGACCTCTCCCATGATGGGGTCTAAAGAAGGGATATCAACCTGCTCAGCAATACCACTCGCTGAACCACCTCGACCAACACTGTCAATCTCAATCTGCTGTATGGCCAAAGACTCTATTGATGCTCTACCCAGCTCTTTTCGGGCCCTCTTTTTAACTCTCTCCTCTTTCTTATTTTAAGACTTTGGGCTAAGCGGAGCATAACCCTTTTGAACCTGCTTATCCTTACTTTTCCTTTTTCTTTTATGTGTGGTAGGCTCAGGAGGAGGTTCATCAACTTTCTCAGACTCCTTTTCTATAGTCGAACTCAAATGTGTCGTTTGGAGCTCGAGATCTACAAAATCCCATAGATTTAGTGTGGGATCCTTTGTGACCTATGGTAAAACAATCGGTGCTCTGGCTTGGGTCATCGGAAGATTCTTCAATTTATCAACATCAGCCCTCATCTCTGCAATCTCCTTTTTCATACTGGCCAACTCAAGCGCACCCATCTCCTTTAAGCGCTCATCTACCTTGTCCTCCAAAGCATCTATTCGGGCATTGACAGTGAGGAACGGTGCTATAGCCCTTTGGATGAAAGCATTCACAATTGGTTGAAACTGTAGAGCGAACACATTCATTTGATTTTTGAGATCAAGTGTTCGCTGGACAGTGTTTGCGAAGTTCGCTGGGTGGAATGCAAAGATAGCAGCAGAATCAGTGTCTGAAGGTGCTGTGGAGGGGCCTGGCTCAGCTGCCGAGGTGGATGGACCAGCAACATTTTGCTCCGACTGACTACCCCGTGGGGTAGGTCTAGCAGTGTGGGACGCTGTAACATCTGGTGTCGGGACATGCTCCTCAAGAGTTAGAGCCAATGGCTCCATAGTGCCAGTCAAACCAAACACCATAGTCTCGTCTTTGGACCTCTCCGGATGGTGGGTCCTAGTAGCTCGAATAGGCTGATCTACCCCAGCATACCTGGGCACTTGAGCCTCCTCACATAGCTCTTTGTAATCAGCACATAACTCTTTCTCTCTTTGTAATTTTATCAATCCAACAACTTCTCACCCAACATACAACCAACATAACACCCAAAACCCATATGGCATTCATACACAACAATATTTCCAAACCCTAAACTTCCAACACAACCCATACACACTTTTAACACTTAGGGTTATGATTTTTTTAGCAATATGATCGAATTTCAACCCATCAAAACCCTTTAGTTATTGAGAATCAACTACAAGGAAGAAAAGGACTTACTTTGTTGGTTTCAAAAGTTTCTTGCACAAGCTTGATGAATGGAGTGCCTTATGAGTTGTGTGTGTAGGAGATGGTGGTGAGGATCGTTGATTGGTGGGGGTTTTGGAGTCATGAATTTGAGAGAGAAAGGGAATTAGAGAGAGAGAGGAGTGATGAGGGAATGAATTTGACCTAAAAAAGGAGGTCAAAACGTTTTTAGAGGCGGGGAAGGAGATAGGAAATGCCAAGTTGGGTCGGGTCAGACCAAAAAGAGATATGAAAAATTAATGTTGACCCCATGTTGACCGACCCAGATGACGGTCTAGGCGATGCCCGTCGACTAGCGATGTCTCATCGCTAGTTACTTTTACATGATCGTCGGCCTATATTTGGCCTGTGGGGAGCGACGCCCATTCCGACTCCCGTCGAGGGCACGACGCGCTGTCATATCGGCCCTTGGAGTGAGGCAGTCACTCCCATTTTAACACTTAGAAAAATTTAGGGTACTTACCTGGCGACGCCCATTCTGACGCTCATCAGGGTCGCGACGGCTCGTCATGTGGGACGCGGGAATGGGGCAAATGGTGGTCTTCTCCATACTTAGATTTTTTTTTCTTTGTGATTTTTTCAGTCCCACGGGCGTGGTATCTGTGACGTCCCATTGCAGAGCCCGTCGGACCCCCTTTTGCCTACAGTTTTAGCATTTTTCTTTCATCTCTCATCCTTCTGCAAAACCAACACACACATTAACTCATGGGTTGCCTCCCATGCAGCGCTTGATTTAACATCGTGACACGACGCAAGTGTTTTGGGTACTCATACTTCACCAAAACACTCTACAGTCCTTACAACTACAACTAACCGAAAGAAAATTACAACATCATGAGTTGCCTCCCATGTAGCGCCTGATTTAACGTCGTGTCACGACGCAAGTTGCTTGAATACTCAAACTTCATCAAGCTCCTTGGGTGAGACGAACTCATCTATGCTCTAAGCATCAATAGTCTTGATCTCCTCTGTTGTGCCGAAATAAGCCTTGATCCGCTGCCCATTTGCTTTGAACCTTTTTCCCTCAAGGTTTTCAAGTTCAATAGCCCCATGAGGAAAAACTTGCACCACCTTGAAGGGTCCAATCCACTTGGACTTCAACTTGCCAGGAAATAAGCGAAGTCTAGAGTTGAAAAGCAGGACCAAGTCACCTGGCTGAAAATCTCTCTTCTCTATCTTCCGGTCATGATACAGCTTCATCCTTGTACAAAGATGAACTTTCATATGCATTTAGGCGGAACTCATCCAAGTGCCTCAGCCTCTGCAATAATGCTTCACCCCAATCCATGTTCAACTTCTTCAAAGCCCACATGGCCTTGTGCTCTAGTTCAACCGGAAGATGGCACGCCTTACCAAACACAAGCTGATATGGAGACATTCCTATTGGAGTCTTGTATGCAGTCCGGTATGCCCACAATGCATCCTCAAGTTTCTGCGACCAATTCTTTCTATTTGCATTGATAGTCTTGGACATGATTGACTTAATTTCTCTGTTGGAGACCTCCACTTGCCCACTCGTCTAAGGATGGTAAAGGGTTGCAACTCTATATTTCACTCCATATTTCTCAAGTAGGGCGCGAAACAACTTGTTGCAAAAGTGAGAGCCTCCATCACTAATAATGACCCTTGGCGTAGCTAATCTGGAGAAGATGTTCTTTTTCAAGAATGCTGTGACACATTTACCTTCATTGCTTGGAAGCCCAACAGCCTCCACCCACTTAAACACATAGTCAACAACCACTAATATATATCGGTTCCCATCAAATAGCACGAACGGACCCATGAAGTCAATGCCCCAAACATCGAACAACTCAATCACAAGAATGGGATTCATAGGAAGCTCATATCTCCTTGATATGCCTCCTTCCCTTTGACATATGCTGTAAGCCTTAGCGAACTCGTGGGCATATTTATGAATAGTCGGCCAATAATAGCCACATTGCAAGATCTTATGGGCCTTCCTAATACCACTATGATGACCTCCAACAGGGGAGGAGTGGCATGCTTCTAATATCTCCATCATCTCAGCTTCTAGCACATATCTCCAGATCATAGTATCAGCACACACACGAAACAAGAATGGATCTTCCCAGAAGTATTTCATCACATCAAACATGAATTTCCTCCTTTGGTGAACAGACATATCATCAGGCACTAAATCGCTTGCAAAGTAGTTGGCAATGTCTGCAAACCATGGGATCAAATCCTGAGAAGCAGCCAATACCTGTTTGTCGGGAAACCAGTCATCAATCTCTAGCTTATCCTTCAGCTTCAGCATCGCTTCCTCTTCCAACCTAGACAAATGATCTACCACCTGATTTTCTATACCCTTTTGGTCTTTGACTTTGAAGTCAAACTCTTGCAGCAGCAACACCCATCTAATTAACCTAGGTTTAGCATCCTTCTTTGCCATAAGATAATGAAGAGCTGAATGGTCAGTATGCACCAACACCTTGGTACCCAACAAATAAGATCTGAATTTTTTGAACGCAAAGACCACAACAAGCAGCTCTTGTTCAGTCACAATATAGTTTTTCTGAGCCGGGTTAAGTGCTTTGCTAGTGTAGTATATGGGATGGAGGATCTTTTCACGCCTTTGGCCTAGGACTGCTCCTTGCGCCACTCCACTAGCATCGCACATAACCTCAAAAGGTTGAGACCAATCAGGAGCAATAATGATAGGAGCTGTAACCAACTTCTCTTTAAGGCACTCGAATGCCTTCAGGCATGCATCATCAAAAACAAATTTTACCTCTTTATCCAGCATCTTGCACAATGGATTTGCAATTTTGGAGAAATCCTTGATAAACCTCCTATAAAAGCCATCATGCCCTAAGAAACTAAATACCCTTCACAGAAACTGGTGGAGGCAATTTTTCAATCACCTCTATCTTCGCTCTGTCAACCTCTATACCTTTCTTCAAAATCCGGTGACCAAGCACTATGCCCTCTTTGACCATGAAGTGACACTTCTCCCAATTCAGCACTAGGTTGCACTCTTCACACCGCTTCAACACCCAGCCAAGATGATCTAGACAATCTTCAAAATAGTCACCTACCACCAAAAAGTCATCCATATATACCTCTATAGTGTCCTCCACCATGTCTGAAAAGATAGACATCATACACCGCTGAAAAGTTGCTGGTGCATTGCAAATGCTGAACGACATCCTCTTGAAGGCAAACATCCCATATGGGCATGTGAATGTGGTTTTCTCTTGGTCTTCGGGGGCAATAGAGATCTGATTATACCCCGAGTAACCATCAAGAAAATAGTACCATCCTCTACCTGCAAGACGGTCTAGCATCTGGTCCATGAATGGCATTGGAAAGTGGTCCTTCTCAATCCACGTATTCAACTTCCTGTAGTCCATGCATATACGCCAGCCTGTGACTGGCCTCTTTGGAATCAACTCATACTTTGCATTAGGAACCACTGTAATCCCTCCTTTCTTTAGTACGTACTGAGCCGGGCTCACCCACTTGCTGTCAGAAATCGGGTAAACCACACCTGCATCCAACCACTTTATGATCTACTTCTTGATGACTTCTTGCATAGGCTGATTCAACCTACACTGATGCTCAATAGATGGAACACAATCAGGCTCGAGCTGGATTTTGTGAGTACAGATTCCAGGCGGAATCCCAATAATGTCTGCGACGGTCCACCCAATAGCTCTCTTAAACTTTCTCAATACTGAAACCAAAGCTTCAACCTGCGCTTCACCTAAATCTGCAGCAATAATTATGGGCAAAGTCTCATTATCTCTGAAGAATACGTACCAAAGATGAGCTAGAAGTGCTTTGAGCTCCAAGACTGGAGGCTCCTCAATAGATGGGCGAGCATGTGGCATTTTCCTATTCTTCAGGTCCAAGTCTAGCTTCTTTGGTGCATAAGTGTATGATCCCAACCCTGTAAGTTCTGCAACCATTTCGTCATTCTCATAAATGTCATCACCTTCAAAGTTCATAATGACTGCTGCAAGGGCTTCAACACCAAGTCTCTCCTCAATAGGTACAACATGCTGGTCCTCATCAACAACATCAATAATTGAAACCACTCTCATATCATCATGGTGCTTCATCAACTTGCACACATTAAAAGTCACCTCCTCATCATTTCGCCTGAACTTCATCTGACCTATTTCCAAGTCAACCAAAGCACGCCCAGTAGCCAAGAATGGTCTCTCCATGATGATGGGCACCTCGAAGTCAACCTCACAATCAAGAATAACAAAATCTGCAGGAAAGATAAACGTGTCAACCTTTACCAATACATCATACAGAATTCCCACATGCCTCTTCACCGTGCGATCTACCATAAGTAACCGCATTGTAGTTAGAGAGGGGGCTCCCAAGCCCAACTGATTATAAACTGCAAGCGGCATCAGATTTATACTAGCACCCAGATCACACAAAGCTTTGGCGAAGTAGAATGCTCCAATAGTGCACAGAATGGTGAAGGCTCCAGGATCTTCCTTCTTCTGTACCATCGAACAGGATGCTATTGCACTGCAGTGGTGCAAATTATTTATTGGTTCAAAGCTAACCGTCCTCTTCCTCGTAACCAGATCCTTCATGAATTTTGCATAGCCAGGCATTTGCTCCAAAGCTTAGACCAAAGGGATATTGACTGACACCTGCTTCAGCATGGAGATGAACTTATGGAATTTTCCATCCTCAACCTTTTCCTTCAACCTCTGGGGGTAAGGTGGAGGAGGCAGTGGCATGGGTTTCAGGACTGGTGCAACTTCTTTGCCCTTCTCCTTCTTTTCAGAAGGCTATTTTTCAGACGACCCTTCACCACTATCTTTCTCTTCAGACTTGGATACCTTCTCAGCATTATCCTTCTCAGCTTCGACCGGCTCATCGACAACAATAGGCATGGGAGGATCAATAATCTGCTTATCGCTCCGAGTAGTCACCACCATAACTTGTCGATCATTCTTCGGATTTTGAATGGGGTCACTTGGGAGAGTACCTTTTTGGTGCGGATTCATGTTGGTTGACAACTGATGCATCTGTGTCTCAAGGTTCTTGATGGAGACAGCGTGGGACTCCACCTTCTGATTAATACTTGAAAGTTCAGCTTTTATCTCCTTCATACTCGCATCCGTGGAGTCAACCTTTTGGAACACTTTGTTGATCAGCTCTTTCATGATGGGTTATTCAACCCGCTCTTCACGAGTTACAGGCAGAACATAGAGACCACTTCTCTCATTCTTGTACACATCCTTCTTTTGCCAGTCACTATCTCTATCTATATATCTGTAATCGTCCCGATTGTAGTAGTCATCTCTAACTCTGTTCCAACCTTGATTTCCTTGGCCAAAGGCCTAGAAACCCGTCCCTTGATCATTCAAATAACTTACTTCTTCTTCGGATGAGTAACCATCTGACCTTGGTGCTTTACCTTGAGAACCTATGACTTTAACTTTCTCTACTCCCTCAGCCAAGAATTTCTTTTCCAGCAACCCCAGTGTCGTTTTCATCTCGCCTGTGTTTGCTTAATGTCTTCTATTTCATTCAGATCCACAGACTTACCAACTGCATAAGTGCCTGCTGGAACCTCAGCCTCTCTAGTATGCCATGCCCGATTAGTCTTTGCAACCCTATCCAGTATCTCAGCAGCCTCATAATATGAGTTCTCCATGAATGCTCCTCCAGTTACAGTATCAGCTACTGCTTTGATGTCTGCATTCAAAGCCTTGTAGAAGATTTCCATCAGATGCCTTGCAGGAATTCTGTGTTTCAGAACTTGTTTCAGCTTCTGCTTAAACCTCAGCCAAGACTCATACAATGCTTCTGTGGGCAGTTGCTTAAAATTATAGATCTCCTGTTTTAGTGTCAACATCCTTGATGGAGGAAAGAACCGCTCCAGAAACTGATTCTTCAGCTCGTGCCATGTGTATATGGAATTATCAGGCAGTTCTGAGAGCCAAGCAGTCGCCTCACCAGTCAATGAAAATGGAAATAACCTCAGTCTCATAGATTCTTGCCCTACTCATGGCATATTGTATGATTTGATAATCCCCAAAATTTTTTGCACATGTGTAATTGCATCCTCCGTGGGCTTTACTGAATAAAGTCCTTTCAGTTTCAGCAGCTGGATCATGGTGCTGGTGATATCAAACTTTGTTCCTTCAGCCAATGGTGGCAGCACTATGGGTCCAGTATTTCTGAATTCCTCCTCATCATTATCCTCTTCATCATAATACCGAGGAATATGCCTTTGCTGCTGCATCAGTCGACCCCAATTATGTGGTACGCGTCTAGTTGCTGCCTCATCCCGGACAGCATATTGTCTTCCTAACTTTGCTTGCTCAGCTGCAGCATTTTGAGCTGCGAGATCTTTAGCAATTCGAGCATCTTCAGCAGCTAGGGCATCTTCGCCCTCTTTTTAGCGTGCTGCTTCTTCACTTTTCTTTTGCTCGGCCTCAGCTAGTAACCGAGTTGTGATCTGCTCTTGAGTCTCGTGCTCTCCATCCTTAGACATGTTTCATAATGTTTTAGAGAGCTCTGGATCGTAAAGGATCAAGGGATTGCCTTGACTCCTTGTGCTTGGCATGCACAAGTGTGCAACCTGCGATCAAAACAAAAACAACAGAAAAAGTAAAATCAGGAAATAAGGACTATAAGTGAAATAAACACAACTCTATTAATCCTAAACCGTATTCCCCGGCAACGAAGCCAAAATTTGATGCGCCCAAATTACACCTCTAAAAGAAGCGCAAGCGGTCGCTGTTCAAATATAGAACCCAACTAAAGGTTGGGGTCGATCCCACAGGGAATATGGTAGGACTAGGGTCAATTGGTGTTTATTCAATCTTTTAGCCCTTTATTTCCCGCAAAAGTTTTTTTTTTTTAAAGTAACAAGTTACTATTGTAAATCAAAAGTAAACAAGTAACAGAGACTAATTTAAACAATTGTTATCAATAAGAGAAGTGACTAGGGTAGTGTTCCCCATGAGATCATAACTTAGTAAGGCTTTTGTACTTGGTAAACTAGTTTGGTGCTTAGCATGCAGAATCGGTAAGTTAGGTTTACCTAATTCCTTGGCCCGGCAACTAGGTGAATTTCACCACACGCCTTGGTCTGGCCGTGGGTGTCGCTTTACTAACCCTTACCCTTGATCCCAGATTTGCTATTCCCAGACAAATTTAAGCTATTAGATGAGGGTTGATAGTCTCAAATCTCGTTGTTAACAACCTTTTTCCCATCCGTTACCTCCTTGGTCCAGCAAGTAAGGATAAGGCAAGTTCTAACGTTGCGCACCATTAAAAAGCAATCAAAACAAAGGGAAGAACAATACATGCATGGACACCTCCCTAAATTACCTAAGTACTTTGCCTACTTTGTTAATCCTTCATGGTTCCCACAACCCTAGTTATGGATTTAGCTACTCATGTTCATAAGCAAGTGATTAATGTTTATTTGAGCAATCATCAAGAGATACTTACAAATAAGAATAAATAAAACCAAAATCTTGAAGAACAATCTCAAGAACACTCCAATACCAAGAACTTGTGTCCAAAATCAATACCAAAATCAAAGTAACAAAATATCCGAACGTGACTTGAAATAATTCGTGAACAAACTAGTAACCACATGTAACAATGGTAAAATAAAACCTAGGGTAATGTATTTATAGACAAAGAAGTCAAATCCTAATAAGACTGGGAAGACTGGAAGCGGTCAGATTCGACGGGTCACCTCACGGGCCGTCGCTGAGGCGACGGGCATCGTGAGTGCCCGTCGGCCTTTTTTAGGTCTTCAGAAAATTCACTGCCACATTCTCACGGGCTGGGGTCGATGGGACATCATAGCTGCGATGCCCGTCGCTGTCTCACGTCGCCCCTCTTGGTCCTTTTCCAGCTTCCCTGCCAGGTTCCCACGGGTGGCTTGTCACAGGATGTCGGGCTGGCAATGGGACGTCATAGACCCCGTCGTCCTTCCTTTACCCTTAGCATAATCTCCTGGGGCACTTTGACGGGCAAGGCTACGCCCCGTCGCGTCTGCCATGGGCAGTTTGCCAGCCCATCGGGGCTCTGCAGACTTGGCACTTCTGCTGCCTCACTTTAACGGTCAACCCCACGGGCCATCATGGATGTGACGCCCGTGGTGGCCTCCTTTTTACCCTGAAACTGCAACTTTTTGGCATTCTTTTTCTACTTCCTATTTTTTCCCCGCACACTCAACAAACGACATTAAATCCAACTAAAAGTACTCAAGAACTCCCAAAAATCCTATGTTTAAGCGTCAAAAGTGTCGTCAAATCCCGGCACATCAGTTACTAGATTAAAACGCTATCTCGGACTCAATTAGAATAATCATATTTACCAACGGAGGTCATTATCAATGAATATTGACCAGAGTCAATATTTGGATTTAACTTTTGCCACGTCCCGATTCTCAGGTCATGATGATACCTACAACCCCCTATAGGCGAACCAATCCATGTATCCCGGAACGGTTAGTAAAGGGCTACTACCTAAGTAAGTACACACAAGGAGCATAACAAGTGAAAGCAGATAAAGAAAACAAAGAGGAAGGAAGCAATCTAGATATACATGTATAGAAACTACACCATCCCACGACCTGGTATCAAAAGTACAGGAGCCACTGCAAAAATATATAGAGTACAAGAGAGTACAAAATTAAAATATACGAGTGCCTCTGAATATACAAAAGAGTCAACTGCCAAAAGAAGAGATATAGCTAAGCTCTGGTCACCAAGAGCTTACCCTATGTCTCGAATGTCAAGAGCTGCACGAGTCCCCATGCATTAACGATGATAGCTCATACTAGGATCTTCATAGGAAGATGCAGAAGTGTAGTATGAGCACCAATTACAATGCAACGGGTACCCAGTAGGCATCATAGGCCGACTGAGCATATATAAAATATAAAAGAAGTATATACCAGATAAGAAGGAAAAGGTCACAAAAGCAAACAGATAGAAGGCACATATAATATAAGTATACAGTGCTAGCCATAGAAGATATATCACAGAACATAGGTGAAAGAGTAGAAAATGCACCTGGATCCTTGCAACAACAATGTCTATACAGAACGAATATGGAGGTATACCAGTAACCTCAAATAAAGGAAGATTAGGAAAATCAACTAAACATAACCATGCTAATAATACAGCTCACAAGGAAAGGATGATCACAAAGAAAACTAAAAAGTAACTATAATATGAACGAGTAAAACTAATCTACCTACAATCCCAATGGGAGCCCATACACCCGAGGAATACATACAAGTGAAACAAACCCTCCGGCATCCCATACTACTGGAGCGTACACTCAGCAAATAGCAAACAAGGGTGTAATCATGCAAATAATGTATGATATGATATGAAGTGCTAGTGGTACCATATGCACCCCTTCTGGCACCCGTAGGCCCAGCAGGTTGGACCCATGGAAGACTTTCCCCGTATACCTCTACTCCCTTGTATACCCCTCCTCTGGCATTCTTGGCCCGTAGCCTTTACTCTGGATCGACAAGGTTCATAGAGGTCTCCGAGACCATATAGAAACACTCAATATCTCAATATGCATGCGTGCCCAAAGTCTACCCGAGTCTAAAATTAGTAAATAAAGTCATGTCTAGCACTCCGGCCCAACCGAGTTTAGTATCATATCAAAATCAGTAGTAAAATCATGTCTAGCACTCCAGCACAGCTGAGTCTAGTATCATCTCAAAATCAGTGATAAAATCATCATTAATCTCTTTTACTCCAAGAAGATCCAAGTTTTAAATCCATTTATAACTATTTATAACTGAAAATGGGGGCCTCGGGGCCATGCAAGGTTTAGAAAAACTGGTGATAGTCAGGCTCGCGGTGATGTAGTAGTAATAAATCAATGCAAAAAAACTTTTTGCATGATAATGATGATATGATCAAATACAACCAATAACTCAATAACTCGCAATCAACCTACCGGCTATGCACAGGCTCAATCCATTCTACAACAAAGAAAAATAGCTCATAATCGTGAATCAATGTTCGGGACTCACAGACATTTCCCAAATATCCCACTGTCTATAGTAAAAAGGCATACGCAAAGGCCAAATGGAGACACAAGGGTAATACTACCAAAATAGCTACTAAAGCAAATGAAGTAAGAGCGGACAGAGAGGAAGTGGACAAGGTCTGGCGTGCCAACCTAGTAAACCCAACCCAAAGATGCTAAATAGTACAATTATATTCTATATAAGCAAAGTCTAAGGTCGGTAAGCTGTAACTTACCTGATGTCCGATGATAAGCTGCTGGAGAGACTTTGCACAAGCCCAAACTGCTCCAAAAATTCCAAATAGCACTCAAACTATCAAGAACATAATCTACTCATCAATACAAAGCTAGCGATACCCATAATGCTAAAAATTTAGCTGGGTCAAAATCCAAATCAAAAGCAGACCCCTATGCCCTGCAACCCGAAACCAAAAATGAAAGTTGCCACGAGGTTCCCGACATAGCCAGAAAAACATGCTCAAAAGATGAGCAAAAAATGGGCAAGGAAAGGGCCCAAAACAGCCCCAAACCCCAAGCACAAGCTTAGGAATCAAAGTAAAGAATTTAATGGAATTAAGGAGTTAGAAACTTACAATTTATGATGGAAAATTGATCACATGAATGGAAATAATCACCCCAATGCTTACCGATGACCCCACAGAGAAGTTGGAGTTTGAGCTCAAGAGAAATGGAGGAAATGGGTGATTTAGGAGCTTAAGGACGAAGGAGAAATGTTTAATACCAGCGATCTCCAGAAAAGTGGAGATTTTCTTTGCAAATGTGGAGGTCACTATTCACCTGTGCCTCCACATAAGCAGGGAAATCTCTGCAAAAGTGGACGTTGCAAAAGCGACAGAACTCCACAAAAGTGGAGGTCCCCAATCAGATGTACCTGCAAAAAAGCAGAGGAATGTCTGCAAATACAGTGTCCGCAAATGCGGTGCTCTATCGCAAAAGTGGTATCCACAAATGCGACACAAAGGATGCAAAAGCGGATACACCAGAACCAGTTATACCAGCAAGAACTTATCTAAGTTTAAATGCTCGGATGGACCCTCGGGATTCATTTGGAACTCCACAGACACAAACCAAATATGCTACTCAACACAAAATGGCATTCTGGACTCAACATAATTGATGAAATTCCCAACGGAGGTTGATTTAACAAGAGGTGGGCCTCATGCCTAAAAACTAACCTTTAACCAAAATAGAACCCAATAGCCCAAAATGAGTTTAGAAGCCTCGGGACCTGAACCAAAGATCCCTCTAGCCCAAAGTCAACATTTTGGAGCTAACAATACTGATAGAATTTTCATCCGAGGCTGTCTTCTCTGAAATGTTAACCAAAGTCCAACTTCCAAGTCCAACTTGCCTAAAATCTCATAAAGTGAGATAAAACAAAACCAAAAGCTCCCAGGCCCCGACTAAAGGTCCAACTAGACCAAAATCCATGCTCCGGAGCTAATGAAACTGCCAAAATTCAATTTCGAGCATGTTTGCTTAGAATGTTGACTTAAGTCAATGATTTCCTAGGTTAAAGCTCTAAAACAGGGAAATAGTCATAACGACCTAACAAACAGCCCGGACATAGAACCACCGGTCCCAGCAAGTCATAAATGACTTGGGGCCGCTACAAGTAAGCTCTAACAGTGCAAAGAAGGCAAAAATGTGAATATGACCAAAAGGTTCATTACATCATCCACTACTAAAAAGGACTTTCATCCTTGAAAGTCAAGAAAAGGGAGTACCTGAAGGCTCTAACAACTGCGGATACTGAGCACGCATCTCTCTCTTGGTCTCTCAGGTAGCCTCCTCAATCGAATGGTGCCTCCAATGAACCTTAACCATAAGAATCTCTCTAGACCTCAATCTCCTTACATCTCTGGCTAGAATAGCTACTGTCTCCTCAACAAAAGTCAAACCCTCATCTAACTGCACTAAATCCCACTGTAACACATGTGACTTATCTGAAACATAACGCCGCAACATGGATACATAGAACAATGGGTGCATAGAAGAGAACATAGGATGTAAAGCTAACAGATAAACAACACTACCAACCCTATGAAGAATCTCAAATGACCTAATATACCTAGGACTAAGCTTGCCCCACCCGCCAAATATATCACTCCTTTCATGGGCGACACTCGGAGGAAAACCTGATCACCAACACTGAACTCTAAGGCACGAAGTCTATGGTCTGCATAGCTCTTCTGCCTACTCTGAGCTACTCAAAGTCTATCCTAAATCACCCAAACTCTTTCTAAAGAATCACGAAGTAGATTTGTACTCTGCGGCCGGGACTCCTAACCATCAAACCAACCTACTGGCAATCAGCAACGCCTACCATACAATGTGTGAAAAGGTGCCATGCCAATACTCGAGTGATAACTATTATTATATGCAAACTCCACCAAAGGCACATACTGATCCCATGAACCTCCAAAGTCAAGAGAATAGTCTCGTAATATGTCCTCCAGGACCTAGATAGATAGTCCTCTTAGACTGGCCATCTGTCTGAGGATGGAATGCAGTTCTAAGCTGAACCTCTATACCCATCTCTCACTGAATAGTCCTCCAAAATTGAGATGTAAACTGAGTACCACAGTCTAAAATAATAGAAGCTGGAATCCCATGCAAATGGACAATCTCTCAAAGATAAATCTGAGCCAACCTCTTTGCACTATGAGAAAAATGAACCGGCAAGAAGTGTGCAGACTTAGTCAGCCTATCAATAATAACCCAAATAGAGTCAAACCCTCGAGAAGTATGTGGAAACCGTGCTATGAAGTCCATAGTGATCTCTTCCCACTTCAACTCAGGAATGGGAAGTCTCTGCATCAATCCACCAGGTGTCATGTGCTCGAACTTAACCTGCTGGCAGTTCAAGCACTGAGATACAAACTCTACTCTGTCCCTTTTTATACCACTCCACCAGTAAAGATGCCTCAAATCTCAATACATCTTAGCTGCGCCCTGATGGGTGGAATATCTGGAACAATGAGCCTCACAGAGAATAAACTAAATCAAGTCCCCAACTCTCGGAACATAAAGGTGACCTCATACCTTAAGGTACCATCAGAATCTAAAGTAGCCCTGCTGGCCTCACCTCATACAACCTGATCACGAATATAACACAACCGCTGATCCTCAAACTGACGCTACTGAATCTGATTAACCATAGTAGAATAGACCTCAACACTAACAAGAACTCTGCTGGGATCTGACAAATCAAGCCTAACCAAACAGTTAGCTTAGGACTCAATATCCAAGGCCAACAGTCACTTTGAAACTAAAAGAGAAGCTAAGCTGCCCATACTCATTGCCTTCTTGCTTAAGGCATCCACTACCACATTTGTCTTGCCCGTATGGTACATAATAGTGAAGTTGTAGTCCTTTAGTAACTCAACCCATCTCTGCTTCCTAGAGTTCAGATCTCGCTGACTCGTGATGTACTGAAGACTATGGTGGTCGATATAAATCTCACAATGAACCCCATATAGATAGTGCCTCAAGATCTTGAGCGCAAAGACTACCGCTGCTAACTCTAAGTCATGAATGGGGTAGTTGCACTTGTAATCCTTCAACTGCCTCAAAGCATATGCTATTACCCGACCCTGCTACATTAACACACAACCAAGACCAACTAACGAAGCATCACAAACACTAAGAAGCCTTGACCCTCAACTGGCAATGTCAACACTAGAGCTGAAGTCAATAAGGCCTTAAGACTCTAGAAGCTATCCTCGCACTAATCAGACCACTAAAATGGAATATCCTTCCTAGTCAGCCTAGTCAAAGGTGATGCTATGGAAGAAAATCCCTCAATGAACCACCTGTAGTACCCTACCAACCTAACAAAGTTGCGAACCTCAGTAGGAGTAGTAGGCCTTGGGCAATCACGAATGGCTACAATCTTTCCCGAGTCCACTTGAATCCCATCCTTAGACACCACGTGTCCTAGGAATTCTACAGACTCAAGATAAAACTCAAACTTTGAGAACATGGAATAAAGCCGATGATCTCTCAAGTCTGGAGTACGATCCTCAAGTGCTGCTCATGCTTCTCTCCACTCCGCGAGTATATCAGTATGTCATCAATGAAGACTATCACAAACAATTCCAAGTACGGCTTGAGCATCCAGTGTATTAAGTCTATAATAGCGGCGGGGGCATTAGTCAACCCAAAAGACATCACGAGGAACTCATAATGGCCATAACGTGTCATGAATGCTGTCTTAGGGATGTCCTCCGCCCTAATCCTCAACTGGTGGTAGCCTGACCTCAAATCTATCTTAGAGAACACTGCTACACTATAGAGCTGATCAAACAAGTCATATATACATGTTCTTTATAGTCACCTTATTCAGCTGCCGATAATCAATACACATCTGCATCGCACCATTCTTCTTCTTCACAAACAAAACTGGAGCACCCCAAGATGATACACTCGGCCTGATGAAACCCTAACCAATCATAAAGCTTAACCTTAAGCTCCCTTAACTCAGCTGAAGCCATACGATACGGGGTAATGGAAATAGGCCTGGTACCCAGCTCAAACTCAATGGAAAAGTCTATATCATGCTCAGATGCAAGGCATGGAAGGCCAGTCAGAAACACATCTAAGAACTCCCTAACCACAGGGACCGACTCGAGAGAAAAAGTATCAGCGCTAATATCCAGGCCATATGCTAGATAAACCAAACACTCGCATCAAATCATCTTTCTAGCATGAAGACAAGAAATGATCCCAGACAGTGTGCAGCTGACAGAACCCTACCATACAATTAGGGATACACCAGGCACGACTATAGTAATAGTCTTGGCATAACAATCCAAAAATGCTCGGTGAGGGGATAACCAGTCCATGCCCAGAGTCACATCAAAATCTAGCATATCTATAATCATCAAGGTAGCCCAAGTCTCAAGATCACCAATAACTATCGAGCAGGATCTAACAATTCAATCCATTACTAAAGAATCACCTATCGGGTTAGCAACAGATACAGGAACAGATAATGACTCACTATCCAACCCCAAACAAGGAACAAAGTAACCAGAAACATACGAACATGACGAATCAGGATCAAAAATACTAAAGCTGACTGGTGGTAGACAAAAATCATACCTCTGATCACTGCATTTGAGGCCTCCGCCTTTGGTCTACAAGGGACCACATAGAACTGACGGTGACCTCTATCTAACTGATCGCCATCTTGACCACCTGTCTTGCCATGCTGGGCACCACCTCTACCAGGGACACCACCTTCTCTAGCTGGTGGTTGCACTGATCTCAAAGGATGAGCTTGCTGAGCGGCTGGCTGAACTATACCCCACTGGGGGCACTCTCTGGAAAAATGACTGATAATACCACACTCATAGCAAGGCCCTATCATCCTACCATATTGAGACAAACTTGCTGGACCTGTATGACCATCATGGTTTGATGACCCAAATGATGTACCCCTCAAAGATTGACCACTATAACCATGCTGACTACCATAACTCTGATCAAACTGAGGCCCACCTAAAGCCTGAAGTGATGCCTAAACTAGCCAGCTAAACTGACCCTGATGCTGCTGTGGCTGATATCCTCTACCCCACTAACCTGAACCTCTATCGTCAGAGTAGGAACCACTATAACTGCCCTGGTGGCGTGGTCTCTTATCTCTGACCCTGGGGTCCTGATGATGCAAATCCTCCATAGTGCAGGCATGGTTCGCTATAGCCTGAAATGATCGCTCACTAGCAACTAGTATCTTTGTCCTCTATCAAACCTTGGTCCACAACCCCCAAACAAATTGACAGACCCTATCTAGCCCTGTAAGAATGATCATAGCCCTATATGGAGCCAACTTGTGGAAATGGGTCTCATACTCGGACACTGTCATAAACCCATGCATCAATCAAGTAAACTGCTCCCTATGATGCTCACGGTAAATCTATGGCAAGAACTTGGCCATAAAGGCCTCGTAGAACTCTCTCTAAGTCAACCGAGGAGACTGAGGAGGCCTGCAAGCTAACTGGGCCCTCCACCAAAGCTTAGCTGGGTCCTCCAGCTGATAGGCAGTATAACCTACTCCATGAGTATCGAATAGACCAAGATGATGAAACATATCCTTGCAAGCAGAAATAAAGTCATAATCATCATATCCAGGAGTACTGGAGAACCTTGGCAGGGATAATCTAAGAAATTGGCCCAAAGACTTCTGCTCCGACTCTGTCATAACTAGGAGAGGAGCAAGAGGCTGAGCAACTGTAGGCACAAAAAGAACCTCTGCAAAGGGAGCTGCAGTAGCAGGCTGCGCTCATGAACTCTGAGCACCCAGGGCTGCCCCTTAAGTGGATGTTTGGTCTATATCAGAAGGCTGACCCCCAACCATACTCAACAACTGAAGAAGCACACTCTGAATATATAGTGTAGGAGCTGAGGCTAGTGTTGATGCTGACACAGATGTTGCTACTGACCCTGGTGGCACCTAGGCTGCCCCCTGGTCCACGGGCTGCTGGTCCAGAAATGGCTCAGGCTCATGCTCGATCTCAGGAGCTCTAACTGGTACCACTGCTTGGGCACGTCCTCGACCTCTACCTTTATGACCACCCTGGCCCCTAGCTAGAGTCGAGTGTGCTGGTGTCAAAGGCTCACCCTCGTCTGCTGCTGAAGATCTCGTATGAATCATTTGTGAAAGAGAGAACGAAACAAATGAGATTCCAGGAAACCATCTAGGATAAGACGCACGATATAGAAGTAAGAAAAGATTCATGTTTCTTAAAATATCAATGTAGCCTCCCAAAGATAGGATACATACATCTCTGCCCCGATCCGCAGGACTCTACTAGTCATTGGCTCTTATACCAATGACACTAGTAAACCTAGCATCTGATACCAACCTGTAGGTTCACTAGTCTTATGAGTACAAGATCAATTATCTAGTTGAATTTTGCAAATCAATATGATGATGTTCGTATCTCTCTTTGAGAGGCTATGGTACATTTTTAGAAAAATTCTATTTTTTGACTCCTCATCATGCGACTTTTTCACTCTTTGAATTTTAAACTTTCTATTCCATTCTTTCAACATATAGTGAAGGATGAGATCAACTGCTACCAATGATGGTGTGCTTGTGGTTGAGGCATAATTAGGGGTTGAGGCAGGGATCAAGGCCATGGCAGAGGTAGAGCATAAGGTATAGTGCCATCTGTGGGACGTGCTAGGGTGATATCTCCTGATCCAGAGGTTGAGTTTGAGGATGTGGATTATAAGCTAGAGGGAATGGGGCAAGCCCAAGTTCTATAGGGCTTTGTAGCCACCCCTGTGTTGCAGGATTCTATGGTTTGGATTTTTTTATTTTCTTAGAGGGTATGACTCAAATTGCAGCTCTACATGTCACTCCTGATGTATACATGACTAGATATGTGGTTCAACCTCCAGAGCGAGTACCAGTTCAGGATTTTAAGACTCTTGGGGCACAACCAGCTGATATTGTGGCTCCACATATTGATACTTTTCTAGTTAGACTTATTTCTCTATGAGTTGTGGCTAGGCCAGTGATGACAGTTGAAGAGCAAAATATGTTCAATAGATTTGTTAGGTTGGGTCCTTCTAAGTTTACTGGTGCGCTTAGGGAGGATGCGATAAGTTTTTGGTCAA
Organism: Jaltomata sinuosa; assembly: GCA_003996215.1. Classification (NCBI taxonomy): domain Eukaryota; kingdom Viridiplantae; phylum Streptophyta; class Magnoliopsida; order Solanales; family Solanaceae; genus Jaltomata; species Jaltomata sinuosa. The sequence continues at coordinate 120,364 of QJPP01007383.1, forward strand.
TTTTTAGGAGAGGTTGCATAATCTTAATTAGGTTGAATCTCATTGTGTGGACTACACTACCTTTTAGATGGTTAGGGCAGTGAAGTAGTGGTGGCAATCTTATCTTGGTTTTAGACCAGCAGGTTCTCCTCCTATGACATGGACATAGTTCTCTGAGGATTTCCTTGGGAAGTATGTGTCTCGCAGCTTGAGGGAGAGTTTGATAGATGATACATAGTGTATTGTGATGCTTCAGGTGTCGAGATGGGTTATGTTCTGAAGCAACATGGAAAGGTAATTACTTATGCTTCTAGAAAATTAAAGAAGCATGAAAAGAACTACTCAACCAATGATTTAGAGTTGGCTGTAGTTATTCATGCCCTGAAGATTTGGAGGCATTACTTGTATGGCATTCATGTTGATATTTATACAGATCATAAAAGCCTCTAATATATTTTTAGATAGAAGGAGTTAAACTTGCGACAACGTCGATGGCTTGAATTGCTGAAGGATTATGATGTGGATATCTTGTATCATCTGGGGAAGGAAAATATAGTAGTAGATTCCATCAGTGGTAAGTCTATGGGCAGTCTATCATATTAGGGAGCTGAGAAGCGGGATATGGCTTGGTAACTCCATCAGCTAGCTAGTTTAGGGGTTAGATTATTAGACTCCAATGATATTAGGGTAACAATTCAGGACTCATCCGTATCATCTCTAGTTGTGGAGGTAAAGGCACGACAACATGAGAATCCCAACTTACCGCAGCTTAGAGGCAAGGCTAAACAATAAGAGTCTTTTGCCTTTGATATAGCAGGAGATGAAGTCCTTAAATACAGAGGCTGGTTGTGTGTTATGGATGTTGCAGGGCTTCGACAACAAATTATGGAAGAGGCACACCATCTTTATTCACCCAGGATCCATGAAAATGTATCATAATATTAAGGAGATTTATTGGTGGCCAGGAATCAAGAGGGACATAGCTGAGTTCGTGGCTTAGTGCTCAAATTGTTAGCAGGTAAAGGTAGAGCATCAAAAGCCTAGTGGGCTAAGTCAGGAGATAGTTATTTTTTTGTGGAAGTGGAAGGCAATAAATATAGATTTTGTCACAGGTTTACCTCAGTTGCGATGAAAGTTTGATTCTATTTGGGTGATTTTTGATAGGCTAACAAAATCAGCCTATTTCTTGCCAGTCAGGGCCACAGTTTTATCTGAAGATTATACTGGGCTATACATTAGAGAAATAGTTAGACTACATGGTGTCCCAGTATCGATTATTTTAAATAGAGGGGCACATTTTACAACACACTTCTAGAGATCTTTCCAAAAGGGTCTGGGGACTCAGGTTAGTCTTAGTATAACTTTTCATCCTCAGATTGATGGCCAAGTTGAATGTGCAATCCAAACGCTCGAGGATATGTTATGAGAGTGTGTGCTAGATTTTGGGGGGCACTAAGATGATCACTTGTCGCTTGTTGAGTTCTATTATAATAATAACTATCATTCTAGCATCAGTATGTCATTGTACAAGGCTTTATATAGGCAAAAATATTGATCCCCTCTTGGTTGGTTTGAGGTTGGAGAGTCAGGGTTTCTTAGACTTGATGTAGTGCAGCAGGCCAAGTAAAAGGTCAAGCAGATCAGAGAGTGGTTGTTGACAACTCAGAGCCGCCATAAATCATATTTAGATTATAGATGATGGGACTTAGAGTTTAATGTTAATGATTGGGTCTTTTTGAAAGTTTCACCAAGGAAGGGTGTAATACAATTTGGCAGGAAGGGCAAGTTGATCCCTCAATATATTGGGTCATACTGTATTATGTTATGGATAGACAAAGTTGCTTACCAGCTAGAATTGCCTCAAGAATTATAGGTAGTGCACCAAGTATTTCATGTTTCTATGTTACAGAAGTGTATCAGAGACCCAACATATATAGTACAGACAATGGATATTTAGATTTCAGAGGAATTGTCTTTTGAAGAATTCCCTATTGCCATAGTAGAATGCCAGATTAGGAGATTACAAAATAAGGATATTGCTTAAGTGAAAGTGTTATGGCAAAACTGTAATATCGAAGAGATGACATAGGAGGCTGAAGAGGACATGAAATCCAGATATCTCCACCTGTTCACTCTTTCAGATGATGTTCAGAATAGATAGATAGTAGACTCGCATTTGAGTACACGAGGTATTTTGCTTGTGTATTATATAAGTTCTAGTGTTGTTTCTTATAATTCCACATACATTATCATCATTTGAGGATGAATGTCCCTAAGGTGGGATGTAACACCCCGCCCATTTGTATGATTAAATTAACTCATGCTTTCGGGATAAAAATAAGAGCTTAATATATTAGGAAGAATGTCTTATGAGGTATTTTAATTTAACAATGGTCGTATATTATGTTTTGAAGTCAAGCAAGTTGCACAATAAAAGTTGGCAAAAGTTATTGTAAATTCCTCTAAGAAATTCTCTGAAAATTTAGGTTAAATGTATTAGAGATTTTCTCCCAACCTATAAAGAATTAGAGGGCCCCTAACCCACCAAATTGAAGGACTACAAGTCTAGTTTCTAATGCACTCAATCATTTGTGCATACAACTTTAAAATAGAGAGATATTTGACTTTTCGTGAGACTACACAAGCAGACATGTCGAGGTAGGCCCCCTAGCCCTTAGGTCGGAGTTGCTTTATAAAACACCAAAACATTCATTTTAATTCCTTAGAATTTGACGGAAACCCAACAAATATCAGATCATAACCTCATAAATCCTCCATGGGTGTTAAGATTCTTGTATCAAAAGTTTAATGAAAGTTGCTCTACATCGTGAGCTCATTATTGTGGTATAGTTTTCTCATTGATTTTGGCTTTATTTGTTGTTACTGTAAGTGGAAAATTGTTTAGCTTAGAAATTCAAATATTTTGTCGAGGTAATCTCCCCTATGACCCTCCATCGTTATTCCATATTTGTAACAACCTCTTCCATCATTATGAGTAAACTATTTATGCGAAATTTTGAGTTGGAAACTTCTAGGTATGGGAGTTAGAAATTTTGGGCTAGGCTAGTCTCGAATGGATTCTGAGCAAGGTACGATCTAAGGTAATCCGGGAAAGGATTGGGTAAAATGTCTTGGGTTGAGCTAGTTTTTCTGTTAGCTAAGGCATTAAGGAGTCCGAGGGACTTTTCAGAAGCAAATTTGGGTGAGTAGAACTCCCGATATCAAAGTTGATCTGAAAGGGTTGGTTCAAAATATTAGGTTTTGAAGTGTGTTGTAAAATGGGAAACCTTGGGAGATATTCCGAGATTCTGTTTTGTGCCAACTACTATAGCGATTGACAGTGCGCTACAACAATGACCACTATAGCAGAGAAATTCCCTCTATAGTAGAAGTCAAGGCGGTCAGCATTGCCATAGCGGGTGGGTTCTACTATGGCAGCACCGCTATAGCGGTGTGGGGACTGCTATAGAAGAGTAAGTCACTGTAAATTCAGAAACTTCCCCAAAAATATTCAGAAATTCTCAAGAACATTTTGGGGAAGGGCATAGGCAAAGTGGGCGATTTCAACTCGAATTTCCACTATTTTTCTTCCTAAAGGTAAGGATTTTACTTTCCTACTTTAGTACTTCAATTCTTGGGTATTAGAATCGATAATTACAGTTTTGGGGGAAGGTTGATTAGACCTAAGAGGGTAGAATCTGGTGTTATGGGGATTCTAGGGCGTAGAGATTCTTGGGTCTTGTTTATTGTTGTTCAATTATGATCTATTCACCATAAATTGCTTAATGAATCCATAAAAATGGTAGTTTTAGGCGAATTAATGGTGGTAAAGCCCTGGGATTGGTGGAATAATCAAGGTTTGGCTTGGGGATAAGAATTTGAGTATAATTCGGGTATTATTAGGCCATTTGGATTGATTATAGTATATTTTGTAATCATTTTTAGACCAACAACAAGCAAAAGCTTTAGAAAATGGGAAGGCTCCAGTCTAATAGAGCTTTCAAGCTATTCGAGATAGGTGATGGTTTTTAATTTCCTAAATGCAATATGTGTTCATGAATTATTGCTTAGTATTGTATATGCATTGTATGGTTAGGGAATGGAATTATGAATGTCTAAATATCCTATTGTCAATCATGTGAAATGAACTTGGTTTTGTTGCTTGTTGGTTTACAAGTGTGATTTTTTTCATTAATTATTGTTTGGTGGATAGTGCGTGACATTCGATTGGCTGGGGTATCACGACTGGTACGGGACACTTATCGGTTAACTCAGATACCATGCCTAGTATGAAATTCATATTGGTTAGCTCGGGTACCATGCATGGTACAAGTTCTATAATGGTTAGCTTGGGTACCACGCTTGGTACGTGTTTATTTATACTTTTTGGTTGTGTTTTATTGATGGTTCCATGAGTGGACTGGGTTAATCATTGAAATTGTGATTGTTGTATATTGGTTCATGAGAGATCGGGTAGTTGTGGTTAAATATGGGGTTGGTCCTTGTGTAGACCAAGAATTGCATATTGAACACTTAGGTGTTGTCCTAGGGATCCTTGGTTGGTCTGGGTTACTTGAAAAGGGTGGTCTTATTTGCATTTGTTATTGTTGTGGTGGTTGTATGACCTATTTTATATTGTTGGTAAGTTAGAAGAAAGACTAAGAGTCTGGGATTATATTCCTAGCTTGTTTATTCATGTTTGTCTTACTTTACTTAGCTTTGGTTTATTGTTCATATGTTGTTTATGGGAGCTAGCCGATGATCCTACTAGTACACTGTGTTTTTGTATACTGATACTGCACTGGCTTTCTTTTTGTGAGTACATGACATATTTCGGTGGCTGCTACGGGACCTCAGTTATAGTCCCGACATTTCCAAAATCTAAGGGTGAGTTGCTTCTTCTAGGCTACCATGGTTTCGTCTAGCATATTTCTAGTCCATTGTTTTGGATTTAGATTTCCTTATTTTTGGGGTTGTATCCCTGTTCTCTAGACATTAGTAGATATTTTGCTACACAACTTTCAGATTCTAGGGGTAGCTTTTCGCAGGATCTTGTTTATTAGTATTTTTGCTATGAATGCTAGTTTATTTTAATGCAACTAGTTTTGAGCTGTCAGTTTTACTAAGTGTTGATTGAGTTTTTGGTTCGCTCATCCACGGATTATGGATGGGTACCACTCGCGGTGGTTTGGGTCGTGACAAAGATGGTATCAGAGTCCTAGGTTCTTTGATCTCATCGTACCAAAATAGGTCTAGTAGAGTCTTGCGAAATGGTACAGAGACATCTGTACTTTTCTTTGAGAGGCTATAGGACTTTAGGAAACTATCTCTTCTTTCTTCCTTAGTGCTATAACTTGATTCCAATTGGTATCTGGTGATACAAATTAATATCTAAATTTATTCTCTTTTTTGTCTGCAGATGGTTAACACCAGCCATAACAGAGCAAGAGCGGCGGTTCCAGTGGTAGAACCAGCAACCAGAGGGAGAGGAAGGGGGCAGGGGAAGAGAAAGAGCAACACCTTCCAGGGGTGGAGCTCAGGCAGCAGCAGGGCTAAGGGCGGCGACCCTTCCCCCACCCCAGGATCCTGTTGAGGAGGAGGGCGCGGAATAGGAGAAGGCGAAATCGGATGGAGGTTCAGGCCTTCCTCCTATATCACCCGAGGTATTTTAGCAGGTGTGGGCTTTTCTGAGTGGGCTGGGAGGTACTCGAGCCACCCCTGCTGGTGCAGCAGATCAGGTTATGGGCACTCAACCAGCTGTTGCAGCGGCTCCTAGGATGGATGCGGCATCAGGTACTGATGCTTTCTTCTATCTGATTCTAAGCCCTGTTATGACCAGGACTGAGCACGAGACGCTGACCAAATTCTTGAAATTGAAACCTCTAATATTTCAGGGTACAAAGAAAGAGGGTGCTTTGAGTTTATTCTGGACTACTATGAGAGGCTGCATAAGTTGGGCATTGTGCAGCAGCATGGGGTAGAATTTGTTAGTTTTCAGCTTCAGGGTGATTTCAAGCAATGGTAGAGAGCTCAGGTAGAGTGTCGGCCATCAGCTTTGCCTTTGATGACTTGGGCACAATTTCATGCTCTGTTCTTAGAGAAACATGTGCCTCGCACTTTGAGGGATCACAATAAGGATGAGTTTCTGGCCCTTGAGCAGGGTAACATGTCTGTTTTAGCCTATGAGGCTAAATTTCATGCCTGGTCACATTATGCTACTCAACTTCTGAGTATTAAGGAGGAGAGGATTCGTATATATGTGAAGGGTCTGAATACTGAGTTGCAGATTTTGTCTGTGCATATGACCTCGGCAGGGAAGAATTCTAATGAGATGACTAACTATGTGAAGAAACTAGAGGGGGTCAGACAGGTTGGGCAGGCTAAGGTGTTAGCCAAGAAGTCCCGTAATGAAGGTAATTTCAGTGGTTCTTACTACAGGAGTCACAACCAGCAAGTGTATTCTGCTCTTCCTATTCAGTCAGCCCTGCCAGCTTCTGCAGGTGGTCATTCAGGAGCCAATCAACAATTTTCAGCTCCTAGGGGCCAGGGGGCATCTTATACTTCTACAAGCAAGCCTACTATTGACCATGGATGTTTTCATTTTGCAGATCTAGGTCACTTCAAGAGGTAGTGCCCTCACAGGAAGAAAGGACATCAGACTTAGCAGCAGACCAGGGCTGTGGTTCTGGTAGGTGGAGGTAGAGTTGGCAGGGGTCGTCCACAAGGTAGGCGAGGTAATTTTCAGGGAGGCCATGTGAATAGAGGGAATGTTGGCGCGGGAAGGAGAGTAGTGCAGCCAACCAAAGAGGTTGCTCGAATTAATGACAGGGCCCATTATTATGCATTCTCGGGGAAATCTGAGGCCAAAGCATTGGATGTTGTGATAACAGGTACAATTCTAGTCTGTGACCGGATGGCTTTTATATTGTTTGACCCAGGTTCTACTTATTCGTATGCGCCTGCAAAATTTGCTTTGTGTCTGGATTTGGTTTGTGATGTCCTTGATGCCCCTATTCATGTTTCTATCATGGTTGAAGAGTCCGTGGTAGTAACCCATGTATATCATACTTATCCTATGATTTTTGTGGGTTTTTAGACTTGGGTAGATTTGGTTATTCTGTACATGCTGAATTTTGATGTCATTTTGGGTATGACTTAGCTGTCTCCATACCATGCTGTGTTGAACTGTAATGCTAAGACAATGACTCTAGAGATTTTGGGTAAGGATAGGCTAGATTGGGAAGGTGTGTACAGGCCTAAGCCGACAAAGATTATATCATTTATTTGGGCTAGGAAGTTAGTGGGGAAAGGTTGTTTGGCCTTCTTGGCTCATTTCCGAGATATTAGTATAGAGTCCCGTTCGATTGAGTTAGTTTTGGTGGTTTTTATATTTCAGGAGGTGTTTTCAGTGGATTTGCCTGGCATGCCTCTGGATAGAGACATTGAATTCTGTATAGATTTGCAGCCAGGCACTCGCCCAATCTCTATCCCTCCTCATCGTATGGCTCTGGCAGAGTTGAGGGAACTTAAGACTCGCTTCAGGAACTTTTAGATAAGGGATTTATTCATCCCAGTGCTTCATCTTGGGGTGATCCAGTTTTGTTTGTGAAGAAGAAAGATGGTAGTATGAGGATGTGTATGGACTACAGGAAACTGAACAAGGTCACCATCCAAAATAAGTATCCCTTACCCCGCATAGATGACCTTTTTGATCAGTTGCAGGGTGCTTCCGTGTTTTTAAAAATTGACTTGAGGTAAGGGTATCATTAGCTAAAAATTAGGCCAGAGGATATATCTAAGATGACATTCTGGACTCGGTATAGGCACTATGAGTTCCTGGTAATATCGTTTGGGTTGACCAATGCACCGACAACTTTTATGAGATCGATGAATGGTGTCTTTAAATCATTTCTACATTTTTTCATCATTGTATTTATAAATGACATTCTGATTTACTCCAATAGTAAGAAGGAGCATGTAGAGCATCTTCGCATTGTTATGGGGATATTGAGGCACCAGAAATTGTATGCCAAGTTTTCAAACTGTGAATTTTGGTTGTCTTCGATTGCCTTTTTAGGGCATGTGGTTTCAGAAAAAGGGGGTGATTATGGATCCCCAAAAGATCAAGCCAGTTAAGAGTTGGGTCTGGCCTAGCTCTGTGAGTGAGGTTAGGAGTTTTGTGGGGATTGCAGGCTATTATCGCAGGTTTTTCAAGAACTTTGCTTCAATTGATATTAACTTGACAAGGTTGACTCAGAAGGAAATACCTTTTGTTTGGTCTGACAAGTGTGAAGAGAGCTTCCAAAAGATCAAGACACTTCTAAATACAACTCCCATCCTATCATTGCTGGTTGAAAGGTAAATATTTCATTATTTTTTGTGATGCTTCATATTCGGGTTTGGGTGATATATTAATGCAGGACATGAATGTTATAGATTATATTTCAAGGAAATTGAAGCCTTATGAGAAGAACTATCTGACCCACGATTTAGAATTGGCAGCGGTAGTCTTTGTGCTAAAGATTTGGAGACACTACCTTTATGCTGTCAAGCGTGAAGTGTTCTTAGACCATCGCAGCCTACAATATGTGTTTACAAAGAAAGATTTGAATCTGAGATAGAGAAGATGGATAGAACTGTTGAAAGATTATGAAGTGACCATCCAGTATCATTCGGGCAAGGCTAATATGGTGGCAAATGCATTGAGCTGGGAACCAGTTAGCATGGGCAGTTTGTCTTGTTTGGGGGTATCCAAACGACTCTTGGATAGGGAGATTTGGGCTCTAGAATCCAAGTTCATGCAGTTGGGCATCTCAGAACAGGGTGAGGTGTTGGCCGGTATTGAGGTTAAACCCACATTTTTGGAGGAAATCAAAAGTAAGCAATTCTGAGATGCTCAGTTGAACAAGCTTTGAAACAAGGTAGTGTCCAGGGAAGCTCGGGATGCCACATTGAATGCTGGCAGAGTATTGTGCTTTAGGGTGTGGATTTGTGTCCCCCATGTTGACGACTTGATACAGAATGTGTTGTTAGAAGCTCATGGTTCACGATATTTAATTTATCTGGGTGTAACCAAAATGTACATGGATTTGAGGCAACTTTATTGGTGGCCTAGGATGAAGAGGGACATAGCTGAATATATGTCTAAGTGTCAGAATTGTCAGCAGGTTAAGTAAGAGCACCAAAGGCCTGCAGGATTACTTTAGAGGATGCCCATTCCCGAGTCAACAACAACAACAACATACCCAGTGTATTCCCACAGCGTGGGGTCTGGGGAGGGTAGAGTGTACGCAGTCCATACCACTACCTCAGAGGAGAGGTAGAGAGGCTGTTTCCGATAGACCCCCGGCTCAAGGCAAAACAGTCTAAAAAAAGGGCTAAAAAGGATGTAACAATGATACAGGATAAAAAATAAGATAGAGCTACAAGAGGCGATAGGAAGTAATATGTATGTATTAACAAACAACAGACAGAAACAGAGCACTGCTACAAAATACCTTTCTAAGACCTTGGGAAAGTATGACTCCATTTGGGTAATCGTGGACAGGTTGGCCAAGTCAACTCATTTCATTCCGGTTAGGGTGGACTATAATTCACAGTAGTTGGTCAAGATTTATGTTAAAGAGATTGTGAGATTGCATGGGGTGCCACTCTCCATCATTTCAGACATAGGTACTCAGTTTACTTCTAAGTTCTAGGGCAAGTTGCACGAAGAGTTGGGCACCCAACTCACTTTAAGCACAACTTTTCATCCTCAGACAGACGGTCAGTCAAAGAGGATGATTCAAGTATTGGAGGACATGTTAAGAGCATATGTAATCGACTTTAGGGGCCATTGGGATCAGTTCTTACCGTTGTGTGAGTTCTCATACAAGCACAACTATTACTCTAGTATCGATATGGCACTATTCGAGGCACTTAATGGAAGGGAATATAGATCACCCATAGGGTGGTTTGAGGCAGGCGATGTGAAACCTTAGGGCATCGACTTGGTGAAGGAAGCTCAGGAAAAAGTGAGGGGTATTCAAACCAATTTGCTGGCAGCCCAAAGCAGGCAGAAAGAGTATGCAGATTGCAAGGTAAAAGACATGGCATTTCAGGTTGGTGAACAAGTGTTGCTGAAAGTGTGACCAATGAAAATGGTAATGTGATTCGGCAAGAAGGGAAAGCTTAGACCTTGGTATATCGGTCCATTTAAGGTTCTCAAGATTGTAAGGCCAGTGGCTTACATGTTAGCACTGCTGCCCAGTTTATCTGGGGTCCATCCAGTCTTTCATGTATCTATGACAAAGCGATATCATGGGTATGGGGAGTACATTATTAAGTGGGATTCGATCTTGCTAAACAAGCACCTTCAATGCGAGAAAGAGCCAGTTGCTATTCTTGATCGAGATATCTAGAAATTAAGGATAATGGAGATCAGATCGGTCAAGGTTTAATCAAAGCATTGTCTGGTTGAGAAAAACACTTGGGAAATCGAGAAGGACATGCAGGACAAGTACTCACTTGTTTGAGGATTCGAGTACTACCCTTTTCCCCTTTTTAGCTCATGTTTTTCAGGTTTAATTATTTGGGGATGAACGATGGGTAAATTAGTACCTGTTATAACGACATGTCCCATTATTATGGGTAAACCATTCGTGATGAATCTTTGGGTTGGAGAACTTCTGTTTTTGGGAGTTAGAAATTTCAGGCTAGGCTAGTCTCGGATGGATTCTGAGTGAGGTATGGTCTAGGAAAATCTGGGAAAAGATTGGGCAAAATGTCTTGGGTTGAGCTAGTTTTTCCGTTAGATAAGGCGTTAAGGAGTACAAGGGACTTTTCAGAAGTGAATTTTGGTGAGTAGAACTCCCGATTTCAAAGTTGAAGTGAAAGGGTTGGTTTGAAATGTCAGGTGTTGAAGTGTGTTGTAAACTGGTCAACTTTGGGAGATTTTCCAAGGTTCTTTTTTGTGCCAACTGCTATAGCGGTTGACACTGCACTACAGCGATGACTGCTATAGCAGAGAAATTCTCGCTATAGCGGAAGTCAAGGCGGTCAGCACCGCCATAACGGGCGGGTTCCGCTATGGCGGTGTTGCTATAGCAGTGTGGGGACTGCTATAGAAGAGTAAGTCACTGTAAACGCAGAAAATTCTCCAAAAATATTCAGAAATTCTCAAGAATGTTTTGGGGAAGGCAGAGGCAAAGTGAGCGATTTCAACTCGGATTTACACCATTTTTCTTCCTAAAGGTAAGGATTTTATTTTCCTACTTCAGTACTTCAATTCTCGGGTATTAGAATTGATAATTATAGGCTTGGGGAAAGGCTTGATTAGACCTAAGAGGGTAGAATCTGGTGTTATAGAGATTCTAGGTCATAGAGGTTCTTGGGTCTTGTTTATTGTTGTTCAATTATGATTTATTTGCCATAAATTCTTAATGAATCCGTAAAAATGGTAGTTTTAGGCGAATTAATGGTGGGAAAGCCCTGGGATGGGTGGAATGATCATGGTTTGGCCTGGGGATTATGATTTGAGTATAATCCAAGTATTATTAGGCCATTTGGACTGATTATAGTATATTTGTAATCATTTTTAGATCACGAACAACCGAAAGCTTTAAAAAATGAGAAGGCTCTGGTCTAGTAGAGCTTTCAAGCTATTCGAGGTTGGTGATGGTTGTTGTTTTTCCAAATGCAATATGTGTTCATGAACTATCGTTTAGTAATATATGTGCATTGCACGGTTAGGGAATGGAATTATGAATGTCTAAATATCCAGTTGTCAATTATGTGAAATGAACCTAGTTTTGTTGCTTGTTGGTATACAAGTGTGATTTTGCTCAGTAATTGTTGATTGTTGGATTATGTGTGACCTTCGGTTGGCTTGGGTACCATGCCTGGTATGGGACACTTATCGGTTGTCTTGGGTACCACGCCTGGTACGGGATATATATCAGCTGGCTCGGGTACCATGCTTGGTATAGGTTCTATAATGGTTGGCTTGGGTACCATGCCTGGTATGAGTTTATTTATACTTGTTGATGGTTCCATGAGTGGATCGGGTTAATTGTTGAAACTGTGATTGTTGCATGTTGATCCATGAGAGGCCGGGTAGTTATACTTAAATGTGGGGTTGGTCCTTGTGTAGACCGAGAATTGCATGTTGAACACTTAGGTGTTGTCCTAGGGATCCTTGATTGGTCTGGGTTACTTGAAAAGGGTGGGATTATTTGCATTTGTTATTGTTGTTGTGGTTGTTGGACCTATTTCATATAGTTGGTAAGTTAGAAGAAAGACTAAGAGTCTGGGATTATATTGTTGGCTTGTTTATTCATGTTTGTATTACTTTACTCAACTTTGGGTTATTATTTATATGTTGTTTATGGGAGCTAGCCAATGATCCTACTAGTACACTATATTTTTGTGTACTGATACTGCACTTGCTTTCCTTTTGTGAGTACATGACATATTCCGGTGGCTGCTACACGACCTTAGTTGTAGTCCCGGCGTTTTTAGAATCCAAGGGTGAGCTGCTTCTTTGGGCTATCATGGTTTCATCTAGAATATTTCTAGTCCATTGTTTCAGACTTAGATTTCCTTATTTTTGGAGTTGCATTCCCGTTCTCTAGACATTAGTAGATATTTTGGTATACGACTTTCAGATTCTAGGGGTAGCTTTCCGCAGGATCTTGTTTATTAGTATTTTTAGCTATGAATGCTAGTTTATTTTAATGCAAGTGGTTTTGAGATGTTAGTTTCACTAAGTGTTGATTGAGTTTTTGGTTCGCTCATCCGGGGGTTATGGGTGGGTGCCACTCGCGGCGGTTTGGGTCGTGACAATGTTCTAGTATTGTTTTTATAGATTTCCGATCTACAAAGTGGTATTTCAGATACCGTGACTCTGGGCAGCCCCTTTATCTTATTAAGTTTGGTTATTATTATTGTATACTGATAGTGTTAAGGTTTTGGAGGAAATGGGAGGTTGGTGTGATTCTTATCAGATTCACATACGATGTTTGTCAGATTGAATAACAAGAAGTACACCTTATTATATTGGCTCGGGAGCTCGTCGCCCTTTGAGTTGTTATTGGAAATTTTTTGTTAGATTTAGCTGATGTTTCTTGCTGTTATAGACCTTTTTTATGCTTTGGACTTGGCTAGTCATGAGTGTGACATTAACGCCTTATTGATTGACTATGGCTCGTTTTTGCAGCCTTGTTGATTCTCTTGTTTGTTGCATTACCTTTAGTTAGTCAAGCTTCATAGAGACACCTTTGAGGCTTCGGTTGAAAGGTATGTTAAGGCTTTATTTTCATTATGGAATGACCCTTAAGGCCAAAGCTTGTTATAGCTTGTATAACACCGTTATTCGATTGTAGCCTTATACTATTGAGTTTGCTAGCACAACATAATATAGTTTCTAGTAGCAACACTCTATTTCTTACTTAGTGGCCTATAAAAGTATGTTATGATTATATTGAGGTTGTCTGTCATCACTAGCTATTGTTGTAATATTTTTATCGTTTTGTTGCTGTCTATGAGCTTGTTTTGACCTCAACAGACACTGACACTACATGGTTTGGAGCCTACTGGTTGACTAATAGATCATACCTATGGGGCGGGAAGGCTGTACCTATGGGGCAGTAATTATATTATATTACTGAATCTACAAACTGGAATACCATGCTTACAGATCAAGAAGACCATTCCTATGGAATGGGTAGGCTGTACCTATGGGGAAACACTTATATTGTACCATAGAGCCTAAGAGTAGTATTGATTCACGACACTTGTACATTCAGACAGTTCAGATCAAATCATCACTAGGGTTCAAGTAAGGGGGCTAGTAGGGGTATTTAATGACTGTTTATGCCTGTTAGGACTTATGGTGATTGTATGTTGTTTGTACCTGCTGGGTTGATAGGGGCCAGGCCAGGTTATTGTTTGCTACATGTTTAAATGCTATATTATTGCAGGAAGGTATGGTATTTTACTTTTATTTTAGTCTTGCCCTTTTTTGTTCAATCCTTATACTTCTATTTTAGTTTTCAGTGTGCCTTACATGCTCGATATATTATTTTGTAATGACGCTCCATATCCTAGGGGAACTGCTTTCATGCCTGTAGGTTCAGAGCGATAACTAGATAGACCCGTGGGGTAGCATAGTCTAGTTTTTAGCAGATTGGTTAACTCCTTTCCTTTCAGGGATCACCAGGGTCTCAGAGGTTTGCTTTTTGCTATTTATAGCTTTTGGGTAGGTTGGTTCCCTATCCCACCAAGTATTGTATTCATAGAGGCTTGCATACTAGTCCGTTGGGTTGCATAGCTACGATAGTGACCATTTTTTGCATTGCATGTTGATTAGTTGCAGCTTGTTGGTCAGTTGGGCCTTGTTGTTGTTGTTGTTGGCAGTTTGGCATCCTGTTGTCCTATCTTACATTGTATATACTTGTTTTAATCTTCAGTATAGAGATCCTAGTGGCCTTGAAGGTCCGCATAGAGTTTATGCTTTCCTAGATATCATGGTGGCTTTGATGGCCCAAACCGGACTGACGTGTTTACTTGCTTATTTCTTTATATGAACTGTTAAGAGTTGTTGTTTTCTTTGTAGAGCTGTTGACAGGGGCCTCACCAGCCTCCGAATGATTTTTAAACCAAGATATATGTGTTTATTTTCTTGATTGTGTGTGGCTGCTATGCGTCATTGGCAAATAGTTCAGCAGGGTCGGCTTTGACCTAAGTTTGGCATCTGGTGCCAGTTGCGTCCCCGAGTTTGGGGCATGACAATTATTATTTTATAATTGCTTATAACTAATATTACATTTATCTTTTGTCGTAGATGTAACTAAAAAATCTGAAGCTTCTACATATGTGATGTACATAAATAGTTCCCAAATGTGAAATGAATATTTGAAAAATGAACAAGTATGATGGAGAACCGAAATATATAAAAGAGTTTTACCAAATGACCCATGCAAGAAATGACCATATATATATATATATATATATATATATATATATATATATAGGAGTTCTTTTATTTGACAAAATTCACTATCTCAGGAGTACTGCGCAAATAAAAGATTATTTTGTGTTATGTTATTTTGTTTGTTTTTTTACTTTGGAATACTAACTTATATGGCTATATAATTGCATGTATGTCTTTTTTTTATATATAGAGATGTATAGATTAACATTTTTAAAGAAATTGTATTCATTATTTTGAAATATACAAACTAAATTAATAAGTAAAAAGAAAAAAAGAAGATAGATTGGATACAATTAATAGTAAAAGATTATTCCAACTCCTTTATATTTCTAGCCTAGGATTAAGCCAAGTGAAAGTATCTTCAAGTCTCTAATATAATCTACGTAATTTTTTAGTTGCATTTATTGATGTTTACTATTAACATTATATTTATCTTTTGTTACCGATGTAAATAAGGAATTTGAAGTTTCTATAAATATGATGTCTACAAATATCTCACAAATGCGAAATGAATATTTGAGAAATAAACAAGTACGATAAAAATTTAAAATAAATAAAGGATCTTTACCAAATCATCAAGGTATATATATTTTCATGCTTGATTTAGATTTATTATTATTATTTTATTGTTCTTTATAACTAATATTACATTTATTTTTTATCGCAGATGTAACTAAGAAATCTGAAGCTTCTACAGATATGATGTATATGAAATATCTCCCAAATGCAAAATGAATATTCGAAAAATAAACAAGTATGATAGAGAACCAAAATATAGTAAGTAATTTTACTAAATCATCCATGCAAAGAATGACACTATATATATATATATATATATATATATATATAAACCGCATCGCGCTAGTCCTCTACGATAAGGATGAGAAAAGGCCAATGAGTGAATAGGAGGGAATAGGGGCATCTGTTTTAGCTTTTACTGTTCGAAAATCAACTATGAATAGGCTCTTCCTTAGGCCTTCAAGGAGGAAGCGAGAGTGGGACAAGTGAATCCTATGTGAGGGAAGGATTGCTGCATCAGTCGAAACTAAGACTTATGCAATTGAATAAAAAATGCACATGTAAGATAAGAATAGAAGGAGACAGCCAAAACAGGAATTGATCTATTCAAAAATCACTAGGCAGGGACCTATTCCTATATATATATATAGAAATATATATTATATATATATATATATATATATATATATATATATATATATATATATATATATATATATATAAGTTCTTTTATTTGACATAATTCACTATCTCTGGAGCACTGTGCAAATAAATATTATTTTGTGTTATATTATTTTATTTGTGTTTTTACTTTAGTATCCTAACTTATATGGCTATTTCGGTTGCATGTATATGTTTTTCTTTTATATAGAGATGTATAGATTAGCATTTTTAAAGAAATTGTATCCATTTTTTTGAAATATACAAATTAAATTAATAAATAAAAAGAAAAAGAAGATAGATTGGATACAATTGATAGTAAAATATTATTCCAACTTGGTATTTACATTAAATCATACTAATTATTATGATTAAGTTATAAATTTAAAAGAGAATATACAATTAGTTAATATTTAGAGATTATAATCTTTCTATTCAACAATCCAAATAGAAAAAAATATGATGGAGGAAATAAAGTTTCTTCCATGTTGGCCTTCTAAGAAACAAGTGTGAATCAAATGGTATAAATTTCTCAATTGATAAAATACTAAAAATCTTCATACAATTAACTAAATAACATTATAATTTTTTTCTAACACTTTTTCCGCATCACACGGGTACATATACTAGTATTGCATAAAAAGAACCAAAAGTTAGGGTTATGATTTGGAGTTTTTTTTGGCATATGCTTACGCACAATATTGAACTTTTATTTCTCTTTTATATCTCAAGTCATTTAGTTTCCTTCCAATATTAACATGATTATTAAATCTTTACTTATTTGTAATATGTAAGAACTCCTAATAGTTAGTACATTATAATTGCCTAAAATTTTAATTCTTTAATCTTTCTTTGTTTGAGCTATATTAAAAGTCCTGACGTTTAAGACTTAGAATCAATTCCAATTTTGTTAACTTATAGCAATCATTTGATTATTAAATTAACTAATTACTTATCATAATTTTTCAACTCAAGGTATGAGACAATAAATCAAAGAGTGTAACTTACTTTTGCATTAATACGTTGAATTCACCCTTCTTCTTATTCTTAAAAAAAATTGTATAATGGAAAAAAAATTAAGAAACACAACTTATTAAATTAAATTATTAAAAGAAATTAATAACTCTCCTTTTCATCATTAAGCAAATATTGCATTCATTTTAGTGTTAATTGTTAGTTTTTATAATTTATTTTATGGTATGTATTTTGTGCTAATTGATTAATGCGAAATACACATGCAATACATGTATACTAAAATTATAAGAACACATATTTTTTTCATTTAAATAAATATAATATTACATAAATTGTAACTTTAATTTCAATATTATATACTTCATTTTGTTGTACATACTCTTTTATATTGACACGACACACACGTGCAATGCATGTACACTAAACTAGTATATATAAAGGAGAAATTTAGATCATATGATGTGGCGTTCCTCATAGACTAGGAAAGACATTTATCATTTTTTTTTTACTTTTTATCTTTGTTTTTCTTTTTTAAAACATTTAAAAGTGTTTACTGAATTTATGAGGAAACACATCCCTTGAAAACATACTTTTAGAACATTTAAAAGTGTTTACTGAATTGATCTACTGGTAACGGGTTCCAAACGGAATAAAATCTAACACACATGCTCTTGACTCCATCTACAAATTCAACTGTACCATTTTTAGGGTAAACAGTTTGGCGCGCACTTTGGGGCCAGAGTAGTTATGTGTGGATCTGGTTTTGATTGCTTTACCAGCTTGGATATCCGTGTTTTTTAAGAAGAAAAAGGAAGGACGCAACAACAAGAATGGGGGGAGGTAAAGGTACTGAATCGGGTGTGCTTGCAACAGACCTTGTAGCGGACATGTTGCGAGAGATCGTTGCGTTAAAAGAAGAGGTTGGGGACATTCAAGAAACACTAGAGGGGATGCATGCTTGTAAGGAAAAGGATGAACTGGCTTAGGCAGAGCTTGAGCCAAACAACAACCCATTTAAGATGTACATGAGAGAGCTTGAAGTTGGCTTTGCTGAGATATGCTCCCGGCTAGAGCGAAAGATGAAAGAAAATGTTGGAACCTTTGCTGAGGGGTCACATTTTGTAAACATAGCCAGCCTCTCACAACTCAGTGTGAATTAGAAACTGTTGGGGAATTAGGCCTAGAGACACAACAAATAGCGTAAAGGCATCAATTTAGAGCAAACATCTTCTGAGGTTGAACTGGCCATCCTTTACCAGGGAACTGCTCAATGAAAAGGTCTTCCTTGGCAAGGAACTTGAACCCAAGCAAAGGGAAGTGATTCTAAGCTGTCTTAGAGCTCACTTGAATTTCTTTGCTTGGGCATACTCTAATCCTACATGTACACCCCAAGTATAGTTATGCATGAAGTGAAATTTGGCTTAGAAGCACCCCCATCCTGGGCGGGGGGGGGGGGGGGGGGGAAATGTGATGTCCCATAACTCTCGTAGGGATGGGGCTCATAGGAATGGCATGAGTGGAAATGTGAAGAAAGCAAGTGGTAATAACGCCCTATAACAACTCTCCTCATCGTTATGGGTGAGCTATTCATCCAAGAAATCAAGTTAAAAAACTTCCAGGTTGGCGAGTTAAAAATTTTGGGCTAGGGTAGTGTCAGACAAAATCTGAGTGAGGTGAAGTTTAGGAAATTCGGGAAAGGATTGGGTGAAATGATTAAGTTGGAGCTAGTTTTTCTATTAGCTAAGGTGTTGTCACGACCCAACCCGCTGCGAGTGGAACTCATCCGAAACCCCCAGATGAGCGGACCAATTAACAACCCAACACTTAGTAAAGTCTAACAACTCAAAACCAGTTTGCATTAAAGATAAACTAGCATTTACATCTAGCCCAAAAACTAACAATATCTTGTAGAAATTACTCCTAGAAACTGAAAGTCATCGTACCAAAATAATCTACCAAATGTCTAGAAATGGGGATGCAACCCCAAAAATAAGAGTCTAAGTCCGAATAGATGGACTAGAATTAAACTGGATGAATACAAGGTAGCCCGACGGAAGTAGCTCATCTTTGAAATCTGGAATCACTGGGACTAGATCTGAGGTCGAGTAGAAGCCGCCGAAAGATGTCCTGTACAAATAAAAAGAGAAACAAATGCAGAATCAGTACAATACCACCGTGTACTGGTAGGATCATCGACCAACTCCAACAAACAATATATATACCAATAAACCAAAACTGAGTAAAGTAGCACAAACATGTAAAACAACTAGTAATATAACTCCAGGCTCTCACCCTACCTTCTAACTCATCAACCACATGAAACATGTTCAACAATCATCTAACAATGAACAATAATCATGACACTTATTCCTTTTTACATTACCCGGACCATCAAAGGTTCCCTAGACCCACACCTAAGTGTTAACATGCATTGCCCGGTCCACCCCAGGACCATACCTATATTAAGTGTAACAACTCGGCTTCTCAAGGACCAATATAATCAATTACAGATTCAACAATAAACCCGGTCCACTCATGGGACCATCGGCAAACACAGTCAATAATGCATAATTAAACCATTACCAGGTGTGGTACTTGAGCCAACCGATATAGAACCTGTACCAAGCGTGGTACCTGAGCTAACTATTAGTATCTCGTCATTACCAGGTGTGGTACTTGAGCCAACCGATATGGAACCTGTACCAAGCGTGGTACCTGAGCTAACTATTAGTATCTCGTACCAGGTGCGGTACCCGAGCCAACCGAATATCACACAAAACCAACAGTCAATACTCAAATGAACAGAAAACACCCTTGTAAAACCAACAAGTAATAATCAAGTTTATTTCACATAATTGACACCCCAAATACTTGGACATTCATAACTTCCTTTCCTAGGAATGAAAACCCACACATGACTAAGCTATAGTTATATGTATGTACATTGCATTTGGAAATACAATAACCATAACCTACCTCAAATAGCCTGAACTTTACTGGATGAGAGCCTTTCCATTTTCGGAAGCTTTCGCTTGCTCTTGGTCTAAAAACAAGCACACAATATACTAAAATCAGTCCAATGGCCTAAAAATTACTCGGATTATGCAAAATCCTAATCCCCAGGCCAAACCATAATCATTCCACCCATTCCAAGGCTTTCCCACCGTTAATTTGCCCTAAACTACTATTTTACGGTTACATTTAGCGAATACTGGTGTTTTTAACATGCATAAGCGATAATAAACACAACCCCAAAATTACACCACCTAGAAACCCCTTTTTCCCAGATTCTACATCCTTTGGTCAACCCAAACCTTCCCCCAATCCTGTAGATAACAATTCTACTACGTAGGTACCATAATACTAAGTTAGGGGAGAGAAATCCTTACCTTTAGGACGAAATTTGGTGGAACATTGCCTTGAAATTGCCAAAATCGCCTTGAAATCGCCAAAATCGCCTTAACCCTTCCCCAAAATGTTCTTTAGAAATTCTGAACATTTTTGGGGAAGTTTCTACATTAGTCCTGACTTACTCTGCTATAGCGGTCCGTACATCGCTATAGTGGTGCTGCCATAGCAGAATCAACCGCCATGGCAGTGCTGACCATCGTTGACTTCTGCTATAACAGGAATTTATTTGCTGTAGCGCAGTGTCAACTGCTTTGACACGAGACAAAATCTCGAAAAATCCCCCAAAAATGCCCTTTTTACAACATACCTTAAATCCTGAAATTCCGGAATAACCCTTTCACATCAACCTTAATACCGAGAGTTCTACTTACCTGAATTCCTTTTCAAAAAGTCCCCTGGACTCCTTAATATCTTAGCTTACAGAAAAACTACCTCAACATTAGATACATCACCCAATCCTTACCCAGATTTTCCTAGACCATACCTCACTCAGAAATCATCCGAGACTAGCCTAACTCAAAATTTCCAACTCATAACCCCGAAGTTTCCTAACCCGAAACTTGGCATGAAAAGTTTACCCACAATAATGGACCCAGTTGTTACAACAGATACCAATTTACCCATCGTTCATCCCCGAATGATCAAACTCGAGAAAAGATGATTTAAAAGAGAGAAAGTATAATACCTATATCCTCAAACAAGTGAGGGTACTTGTCTCGCATGTCCTTCTCGATTTCCCAAGTGGCTTCCTCAGCTGGACGATGTTTCTATTGAACCTTCACTAATATGATCTCCTTTGTCCTCAATTTTTGGACATCGAGATCTAGAATCATAACTGGCTCCTCTTCTGTATTGAAGATCGTTGTCTAGCAAAGTGGAATCCTATTTGATAATATATTCTCCATCGCCAAGGTATCGCTTCAGCATGGATACATGGAAGACTGGATAGACTGGACGGAAGTGTTAATGTCACTCCCCGAGGTTACCCCCTAGACGTAGCACGGGACTTGGGACCACAAATTCCCTAAGTTAACCCTTGGTCATAGCATTCTCAAGCATAACAAAAGATAAGCGGAAGCATAATAGATAAAGTCGGAATAACATAAATGGGTAATCAAGTCAAATAGGAATACAAGATCCATAAGAAGACTCAAATACTGTCTATGTCTGAAAATCCTCTACTCATATCATAAGGAGTTGCTAGGACAAGACCCTAGATAACTCGAAGTACGGAAATAAGAAGCTAACACAAGCTAAAAACATAACTAGTCCTTGACCTAAGAGGACTCACCAACAGCTGTCTGGGAGTGGCCGGAAAGCTCTAGCCACGAGCCTGAGGAGGTACACCTAAATCTGCATCATCAAAAGATGCAGCGCAAGATATGCGTCAGTACTATAGGATGTACTGAGTATGCGGACTATGCATAAATATGATAAAAACATGCTTTAAATGTACTTTAGACGAAGTTAATACATAATAGGGTATCATAAGCAAATATCACAATGGAAGGATAAAGCATGAGGTAAAAGTCAAATTTCGAAGTAGGACTTCATAAAGCTTAAAAAAAAAACTTGAAAACATTCATATGGGAGTTTCTTATAACTGACAATAGACCATGTGAGCTACATGGAATCTAACTATATAACCCTAGTTAGCAAAGCTAGCCCGAACTTTGCCAAAGTACGGGCCACCATACCCAACTATATAACCCTAGTTGGCAAAGCTGTCCTATGCCCCGCTAAGGCAAGGACACCGTTAATCAAGATATGGATCCACTCTCATAAGCCCATAGGGCACCTCATTTCATAACCTTTGCTGGCAATGTAGTTTTGGACTTGGGTAATCGAACCCTCATCGCTCGGTGCTAAATACTACTCCCAAAACATGTACATATATCTCATAAATTCATAGTGGCACAATCTCATGCCAAATCTTATTGAAAAGCATGAAAATACATTGGGTATCATGCAATTCTCATATCATAAGTTCTTGAAGCTTAGCATAGCCATAATTCAAAATATACTTTTCCTTCATAAATTCATGCTTGAAGAATTAGGCATGCAATTTTATATATACATAATGACATGTTATCTAAACATGTAAACTTTCACTTGAAAACATGCAATTCAATGGAATCATACTAGAAATCAACTTTAATGGATGGGCTTATGAATTCCTTGCAGGATTTAAGAAACCTGCGGAAGTCAGTGGGAGCTGAACGAAACATCTATCTGGAAACAAGATGCAGTCGCATATGGAAGCTATTGGGACATGCACTTTAGTTCTTAGTAGTGGTTTTATTTTAGAGTTAGAAAAGACCTTTTATGTTCCTAACTTTTCTAGGAATTTAATTTCAGTATCAAGACTCATACCTTTAGGATATTCCTTCCTTTTAGAAGGTTATTCTAATCTGTTTTATAAATCTAAACTTGTTGGATTTGGTACATTTTTTGATGATCTTTTCTCCCTTGATTTACAAAATGATTCCACTCATAATGTTATGCATGTATAAGCTGGCACTAAACGATGTGTTATGAATGAAGATTCCTCTATTTTATGGCATCAAAGATTGGGACATATCTTCATAGATAGAATAGAGAGATTAGTAAATAATGGAGTACTTAGTACTTTAGACTTTACTGATTTCAGTACTTGTGTGGACTGCATTAAAGGCAAGCAGACCAACAAGTCAAAGAAAGGTGCCAAGAGGAGTTCAACCATATTAAAAATCATACATTTAGATAAATGTTGTCCAAATATGGACGCATATGGTTAGAAATACTTCATCACCTTTATAGATGATTACTCACGATACATGTATCTTTACATGCTTCATAATAAGAGCGAAGCATTAGAAGTCTTTAAAGCTTTCAAGGCTGAATTAGAGAAATAATGCGGAAAGCAAATTAAGATTGTAGGGACTAATAGAGGTGGTGAGTATTACGATAGCTATACTGAGGATGGACAAGCACCAGGTCTGTTTGCAAATTTCTTCAATAAAATGGGATTGTTGCCCAATATACCATGCCTGGTTCTCCAGACGAAAATGATATAGCAGAAAGAAGAAATCAAACTTTATTAGACATGGTGCATAGTATGTTAAGTAGATCTAAGCTACCTAAGTCCTTGTGGATTGAATCTCTTAAGATGGTAGTGTGTATATTAAATCGAGTTCCAATCAAGGCTGTCCCAAAGACACCTTTTGAGTTGTTCAAAGGTTAAAAATCGAGTTTGACACATATACGCGTATGAGGATGACCGTCTGAAGTGAGAATCTACAACTCACAAGAGAAGAAACTGAATCCTAGGACTATTAGTGAATATTTCATTGGATATGCCGAAAGGTCTAAATGATACAGATTCTATTGTCCATCTAACAACACTAGGATTGTGGAATCAAGAAATGTCAAATTTCTTGAGAATGACTTAATTAGTGGGAGTGATCATTTTTAGAACACAATTTCTATAAGAGATCAACCTTCTAATTCAAGTCAAAAATTGATTGTCATACATAATACCCCTAAAGTTCAATTGGGTGTTGAGCAACCAATCAATGAGATTCCATAAGTCGCTGAAGATGTTCTACTAGATCAAGTTGTTCAAGAAATTCCAGAAAATATTAAACAACCTGTTGAACAACATGATCCTCAGAAAAATGTTGGTGCAACATTAAGAAGATCTACTAGAGAAAGAAAATCAGCAATTCCTAATGACTTTGTTGTATATTTACAAGAATCTGACATTGAAGTCAAAAATAATCCCGAGTCTTTTTCACAAGCCATGAATTGCAAAGAGTCAGAATTGTGGTATAATGCCATAAAAGAAGAGATGAATTCTATGAAAAGTAACGAGGTCTAGGATCTTGTAGAGTTGCCTAGTGGTGTAAAAGCCATTGGATGTAGATGGGTCTTTAAAACTAAAAAAGACTCATCAGGCAACATAGAAAGATATAAAGCAAGACTCGTTGATAAATGATTCACTCAAAAAGAAGGAATTGACTACACAGAGACCTTTTCTCCTGTGTCTAAAAAGGATCCATTGCATATTATATTGGCATTAGTAGCCCATTTTGACTTAGAATTTCAATAGATGGATATAAAAATCGCATTTCTCAATGGTGATCTAGAGGAAGAGGTTTATATAAAACAACCTGAAGGTTTGGTAAGCACTTGGTATGCAAGTTAAAGAAATTCATATATGGACTAAAACAAACCTCTCCTCAATGATATTTGAAATTTCATAATATTATCTCATCATTCGACTTCGTTGAAAATATTACGGATCAATGTATATACCAGAAGGTTAGTGGGAGCAAAATATATTTCTTAGTTCTATATGTGGATGATATCTTACTTGCATCCAATGATAAGGGAATGATACATGAGGCAAAACAATTTCTCTCTAAAAGTTTTGATATGAAAGATATGGGTGATTCATCTTACGTTATTGGCATTAAGATTCATTGAGATAGACATAAAGGTACCTTAGGTCTATCTCAAGAATCTTATATCAACAAAATCTTAGAGAGGTTTCGAATGAAATATTGTTCACCAAGTGTAGCTCCTATCGTGAAAGGTGACAAGTTCAATTTGAACCAGTGCCCGAAGAACGATCTTAAAAGGAAACAAATGAAGGACATTCCATACGCTTCTGCTGTTGGAAGTTTAATGTATGCTCAGGTTTGTACAAGACCTGACATAGCATTTGTTATTGGAATGTTGAGAAGATATCAGAGTAATTCAGGTCTTGACCACTGAAGAGCTGCAAAGAAAGTCTTAAGATATCTTCAAGGGACAAAAGATTCTATGCTTATGTACAAACGATCAGATGACTTGAAAGTCATTTGCTACTCTGATTCAGACTTTTCTGGCTGTGTTGATTCACAGAAATCAACTTTAGGATATATTTTTATGTTAGCCGGTGGAGCTATATCTTGGAGGAGTGCCAAATAGACTCTGGTTACTACTTCTACTATGGAGGCTGAATTCGTTTCTTGTTTTGAGGCTACCTCACATGGTGTATGGTTGAAGAGCTTCATATCTGGGCTGAGAATTGTCGACTCAATCTCTAATCCATTAAGGTTATATTGTGACAATTCAGCTGCTGTATTTATGGCTAATAATAACAAAAGTGAAAGTCGAAGCAAGCATATCGACATCAAGTATCTAGCCATAAGAGAACGTGTTAAAGATAAGAAGGTGGTCATTGAACACGTTAGCACTGAGCTGATGTTAGCTGATCCTTTAACTAAAGGCATGCCACCGCAGAAATTTAAGGATCATGTAGTCACAATGGGACTTAGTTTCACTATGTAAAAGTTTTATTGTAACAACGAATGTTTATAAAACTCTATTTTATATGATATTTCTTGTATTTATAACTGTGTGCACATTTAGTTACTTTGAGAAATATCACTAAAGTATGGACCTAGAATAAATATTAGGTTTATTCGTTACATATGCAAGTTAAGTCTTAGAGGCATAATGCATACGGATACATGAAAGATACTACTCGCTCTTAAAGAAACTATCATCATGATTCATGTATTATATTTCACTTATGGAAATAGAGTATACGAACCAAGTGGGAGAATGTTAACATTGACTAAAATGGTCTGTAACCTCCATGTTTGTAACCTCAATGGGAAGTTATAACTCCCTCTCCCATTAATCAACTGCCAAAGATTTGAATTTCAAATCCTCCATAACTGCTACCAAAATTGCCATCAGAAATTATTGATGGGAGAACTTCTATAAATAGTGCAGATCAGTACAAGGTCCCTAAGTACAAAATTCTCCAAAACTCCGTACCATCTAAAGAGAGGTTTGAGTGCTTAGAAGACTCACCAGATTAGAGAATGAACATCGACGACATCAACACTCTGACTACTTTGTAACAATGGCTGGAGGTATGTCTTTAAACTATTTTCGTTGCGCTATTGCTCTGTATTTCTAACAACTAACACTTTAATTAATCTTTTATGATTATTTTAAAGTTTATGATTTATTATTTTTCATTCCCATAAAAAAATCACTTCAATGGACATAGGATTCTCCAAATTATTGTTTCAAGCAAAATATAAAATAAAATTATCACTTCAATTTCATTCCCGTATTTGTTTTCATTTACTTTCACATAAATAAATCCGGGTCACACCTGGCAATTTTTTTTTTATAAAAATGCCTCTTTCTCAGTCTTGAATAAGGTCTCCGCTGAAGGTTAAAAAGTTAAATATAAAAAATGTTGATTTTTATTAATTGTTTGCACCTATATGTTTATTAATTGTACTTGCTAATATTTTTTTAGGTCTAAAATTGGAAGAATGAGTATGAGGGTACCATAATGAAGCCATTACATTGCCTAAGTGTGTCACTTGATTGATTTCGTGGGGTACAAATCAAATTTTTAACCCTTTTTTTCTTTAAAGGGAAAATTCTGAAGTTGTAAATTCTTATTTGTTGTGTTGTAACTGAAGCATTTGTTTGTCTTTCCTATGAAAGTCTTTTATAAAGGTATGCAATTTCTATATTTTCTCATGTCTGCCTTATTGTATAGGACGTAATCATATTCTTTGAGTGTGTAAGTTTCTTATCAAGTGCTCTTTTTATGGTGCACTTGGATAGTAAAACAACAAAATAACAAGCGCTAAACTAAAAATAGGTAATAAAAATTTAGTTGAGATATAACGAATTTGGAAGCTCGCGTGATATTGATTCATATGTTGATGTATAACTATTAGAGATCAAAATTTGAAAATGTACATCATATTTACATCAATCGCAGTAGCTAAATTTGTATGACCTGGATTTGTTAATCAAATAAATAATTGTATTTGAGATAAGAAAATAGCAAAATATGTATTGATTAATCTATCTATTATTAAGAGGAGAGAAAAAAAGGCTCTCCAACTTAATAAAAAGATATATGGGCACTATTAAGACAAAGTTAACTATCATTATAATAAATATTTTAAATTTTAAAATTTAAATTAAAAATAGTTGGGTTAATTGATTTATTTGAATTGACATATAAAAAAAATAAAAAATAAAAAACCACCAATTACAACCGCTTCTACATTACCTCCTCACGATATATCACACATATCTAAACCTTTATAAATTAAATTTAACTATATTTCAAATCATGGGATATTGTTACCAAGGTGTATTCCTTGGTAACTATATTAAACTATATGTGTTTTGGGCATATATATATATATATATACACATATATACATATATATATATATATATACATATATACATATATATATATATATATATATATATATATATATATATATATATATATATATATGAACAGGGGGAGATCTAGGAGGGGGCAACGGTGTTCACCCAGTCTCCGGCAAAAAATATATTGTACGTATAAGGTATTTTTTAGTATATATATATATATTGAATCCCTTGAACACAAGACTAGAGGTTGTCTAAGTGGTTAAGGAGGTTCAAATTATTTTGAGGTTACAATATCAAATTCCTAGCACTACAATTTTATTTTTCAAAACCCTTTAATGAAAATCTTTAATCCACCACTATATATGAAAAAAGATGTCACATAGTTTACATGTACAAGTACATAAATATTACCATCAAAGTAAATTATTATATCTTAGTTATGTTATGAGATATATTGTCTGATATCTTCAAGAACGATTCTTAGGTAATTGGTGTCAATGTGGTGGTTCGTATGGTGAAATACAAGTTGAAAACTGAGGAGAGAAAGAGGAAAGATAAAGTACTAGGATTACCAGGAAAGTCTGAGAAGAAGTTTGAGGACATTTCTGCTGTCAGTGCAAAGGATAAGGTTTAAGAGGCGGAGGCTGAGGAGGTCATGAAGGGGGAAAAGAAAAAGCCTTAAGGTATTTTTCTTTATCAAATTGCCTCGTCTATGCTTTCACATGATATGATTGTTGGGGATTAGTAATGAAAAGTGAATGGTAAATAGAGGGAATAGAAATGGAAGAAAAATAAAATTTCACTTTTGCTTTTGTAAAGAGCATTTGTACCACATTGGTGGTGGAAAGGAAATTTCAAGTGTTTATATTGAGAAACACTTCCTCATGATATTAAAGGGGTTGAGAAAAAGACAAGCCTCGCTTCGTCGTCATCGACAGCGGCGGCTCGGCTTCGGCTTCGGATTTGTCAAAGATCAAGAGATTATCTTTTTGGACAAAGTTTATTTGAACTTAATTGTTTAAGAGAAAATTTTAACCCAGAATATTTCTCCATGTGCGAGTCGCACTTTGGCTTGTGCAAAACGCACACGAATCTCACACCGAAAGGTTGCATCCTTTTGACTCACTGTTTTGCGACGAGCACTTCCTCTTGTGCGAATCGCACATCGTCCCGTCATATTCAAAATAGTGCAACTTTTCTGAACCTTTGCTTCCTTTCTGAAGCAGTATTTTTTGGCTATAAATATATGATTCTTCCTCAGATATGAAGCACGAAGTTAAGTACTATTTGAGTAAGAAAAACACAAGTATACTTCTACATTTCTTCTAAAATTCAAGTGTGATTTACTACCATTGAGTGGTTCACTGTTCAATAGAATTTGAGGTACCGCTATTCTGTTGATGCTTAATCGTTCTATCCTGGGAGGATATATTCCATCAACATCGGGTGCTTGAGGGGAATAATTTCCTTAAGGACACACTGTGCATTCAATGAGCTCGATTTCTTCTTCATCTCTTTTTTCTTATACTATTTTTCGTAAATAGTATGTAGGAAAATGTTACCTAACTGAGGACCTTTTCAAACTCAATGTAATGAATATTGAAATGAATTAGAGTTCAGTTTCTTCTTACTTGATTGAGTCAAATAATTTATGGCATATTCATTTAGGACATGTCAATTATAAAACCTTGCGAAAACTGATTAGTTTAGAAGTATTGCCTAAATTTGAGTGCAATAAATCATAATGTCAAATCTGTGTTGAATCAAAATTTGTTAAACATCCGTATAAGTCTGTTGAAAGGAACTCCAATCCCTTAGAATTAATTCACATAGATATTTGTGATATGAAGTCAATACCATCTAGCGGTGGGAAAAGGTATTTCATAACTTTCATTGACGATTGTACTCGGTATGGTTATGTTTACTTACTTAATCGTAAGGATGAAGCAATTGAAGCATTTAAGCAATACAAAATTGAAGTTGAAAATCAGTTGAATAAAAAGATCAAAATGATAAGGAGTGATAGGGGTGGAGAGTATGAATCTCCTTTTGAAACAATATGTTTGGAAAATAGAATTGTCCATCAAACTACTTCCCCTTATACACCTCAATCCAATAAAATTGCGCAAAGGAAAAACTGAACATTGAAAAAAATGATGAATGCCTTATTAATAAGTTTCGGTTTACCGCAAAGCTTATGGGAGGAAGCTATCCTTACAACAAATAAAATACTCAATAGAGTACCCCACAACAAAACGCAATCCATTCCATATGAGAAATGGAAAGGAAGAAAACCCAACTTGAAATATTTCAAAGTGTGGAGGTGCTTATCCAAAGTCCAAATTTCTAAACCCAAGAGGGTCAAGATAGGACCAAAGTATCACGACCCAACCTATCGAGCTGTGCGGGCGCCTACTCTATGTCCCTAGATAGACGAACCCTTACCATCCGTCCCAACAGGTAAATGCGGAAACTTAAGTATAACCATAAATCTTCATTTGGATACAAGAAAATCTTTACAACCTTTTATTCAGGAAAACTCCTTTATGAAGAAATACAATACAGACCGTTTTATATTTTTAAAACACCCTCCCTAGGACCTAGTCTAAACAGGTACAAGAGCTACTACAAGATGTTGCAAAAACGAAGAAGATGCAACTCCCACCATAGAAGCAAGAAGTAGGAGCTGCTGGAGAATTACTGTCATCCTGAACCTGTCAAACATCACCAATCCTGCAACTAGATTATACCCAAAAAGGTATAGCAAGAGTAGAATCAGTACAAACACACGCACTGGTAGGCATCATCGGTCGACCTGAAACCACTCATACCATCATATAAGAAAATCAGGGAAAGCATGAAAATAACCAATATAGTTCCATCCTCCATCATCCTTTTTTCTAACTAAAATCCAAACCTCAACCCTTCCTATTCCTTCCGCTTCCAACTCCCTCACTCTCACAACTTTCCAAGTCACCTTAGCCCTTAGATTTCCCAAGTCACCTTGTCACCTAGACTTCCCAAGTCACCTTGACATTACCCGATATTTATGTCCATCCCCGAAACTTAACCCCGTCAACTACTATGACTCGACAACCCAGAGTAAACCCGACTACTTAGTGACATAGACTACACTCGTCGTACCACTGCTTACTAGTACAAGAATGCCCTAATCACCCCCAGGGCCATACCCTACAAGTAACCACATCCAACATTATAACCAGACCACAAGTCTCTTCCTAATCTTATCAACCGCACGAGATCTACCTTTATAATCGTGAACAATAATCAATGACACAATAAACATTCCCTTTTATACAGCCCGGACCCTCCCTGGGATCCTCCTAACAACACCTAAGTGTTAAACAGGCAACCTGGTCTATATCAAGACCAAACTCACAGATCATTAGTAATAACCCGTCCTCTCAAGGACTATATGCAAAATCACAAATTATAAACACAAACCGGTCCAATCATGGAATCATTAAATAAAGATGCCACAACACGATAAAGTAAGCCCATACCAGGCGTGGTACCCGAGCCAACCGTTAGTATTATCTTGTACCAGGCATGGTACCCGAGACAACCGAATGTCACACAAATCCACAGTCACAAATAATGAACAATCAACACTTGTAAACCAACAAGCAATAACACCTAGTTCATTTCACCAGACTTAAAACAGGACTTTTGGACATTCCTAAATCATTCTCTAAGCAATACAAATCATACAAATACTTAGACGCAAGTACACAAACACACAATGCATATAGGAATCAATAACCATCACCTACCCTTTCCCCGAGTATATAACTTAGCCCTGACTCCCGTCCGAAGACTAAATCCCGTTAACCCTTTATTAGCATATCTTAGTAACTATATTGATTTCGAACCCTTTTCATAGATGGTGCAGTGTGGACAACCACCCCTTAACTTTGGTGATTCAGCCACTCATTATTATTCTACTCGTATGCCCGTACCTTATCTAGGAATTCTCAATTTTATTACCCATTTAGTTACCCCAAGCAATTTCCGGTTCCCCGAAACTTATCTAGGAATTCTCCATTTTTATTACCCATTTAGTTACCCCAAGCAATTCCTGATTCCCCAAACCTTCCCGACATCCCAGTCCTTGAAATTCTATCATTTCACCATACCAAGACAACATGAACAGCCCAAAAATATATTTCATCTCCCCACCATTCAATTCAAGAAATTCATAGTTCACACATAACTAACACCGAATCAGCCAGACTCCATGCCCATAGGCCTAATCATGGATTCTCCTTTTCAACTATACAATAAGTACAAATGCAACAGGTCTATCTACTCAAAAGTGAAAATCTAGCCTACCTGGATGCCAAACAACTGCAAGGATGCATTTTTTGGATCTGTGAAGGAATTTTTGGCTGAATGACGATCCTGTATTCTGCTGTTCCGTGTCCCTTCAGCCATAGTCCCTCCTCCCCATAGTTCCCAAGTCTTGGAGCCGCATAGGAGGGTTTTTGGAGGAACCCTCGAATGTTTCCCAACTGAGGAGAAGAAATCTTTTATTAAAATCCCGTTCTGAGGCTACTGCCTCCGTCATTCTGCTATAGCGGATGGCCTTCCGCCATAGCAGTTCCGCTATAGCGGATAAAATACTGCTATAGCAGAGTGACGTCAGCCCAGATGATTTCCAAATAATTGAAATTTTCCATCACGTCACTCCACTTAATACCAATTTTTTTTAAATCTTTCTCAAAACTTCATGATGTCGTGGTTCCTGAAATAACAACGGATCTGATCGTTACAACATATACCAATTTACCCATCGTTCATCTCCTAATGATCCCTAAATCAAGAAAATGAAAGGAACTATCTCGGGACTCTCTCACTATCCCAAATGACTGCGTAACTTATGAACCTATGCGAATTACCAAACCTTCCCTCAATTAGTCGCACCGATTAAAAGCAACATAATATTATGCCATTCTGACGATAAATTTCTGAG
The DNA here is from genome assembly GCA_003996215.1 of Jaltomata sinuosa. NCBI lineage: Eukaryota > Viridiplantae > Streptophyta > Magnoliopsida > Solanales > Solanaceae > Jaltomata > Jaltomata sinuosa. The sequence continues at coordinate 153,069 of QJPP01007383.1, forward strand.
TCATCCATGGAAAATCTATGCGTGACCTCTCCCGAGTACCCAAGGAATCCGGGGTCTCAGATAATGTCGAAGCAAAAGAATTTGAAAATACCCAGGAGAACTTTTCTTTTCCAAAAATCAACTTCCTTCTGCTATAGCAGACATTATACCACCATAGCGCTTCCGCTACAGTGGACTTCCGACCGCTATAGCAGTTGACAACAGGTTGAAATAGGGAGAAACAGATTTCACCCCTCATTCTCCCTATATTCCTTTCGAAAATACCACATTCTCTCTCGATCACCTCGCTCCTCACGTCAAAATTTTCTGGTAAGAATCATTTCTACTTGTTTCCTTACTTCCTTGCACAAATTTAGACATGATTTTGGTAGAAAATCAAGATTTGGGGTATGCATTATAATGGGTTTTGAACTTGAACCTTAGGTTGGATTATTGTTAGATTCCCGAAGCATGGATGCTTCTCTTATATTTACAATGCCTCCAAGGCGTTATGGGCGTAAGGATTGCACTATTTCTTGCCAAAAAGGGGCCAAAAATGGGGTGGTAGGTAAAGGTTTGTTCTTGAACAAAAGTTATGATTTGGACGGAATTTAGGGGTTTTAATGCTCAAAATTTTGTAGAAAACTGTAATAGAATACTTTAGGAGCACTGATCTGAATTTGACTTGTTAAAAACGAAATTTTGGGTCAAAGGGCGCCATTGTTGCACCCCTTGAAGCTTCTGGGACGATGAATACCGCTATAGCGGTTGAGCTGCGCTATTACGGTTCTGCTACGGTGGTTATTTTCTGCTATGGTGGTTATGCTATGGCGTACGATCGTCCGCTATAGCGGAAGGCCGCGAACCAGTAGCTCCCCAAGCTGACACTTAGAAGAATTTTTGCCCTCTTTCTTAATCCCTTATGCCTTATCGAGTCCTAACCCAGTTCCCTTTCTATAATACAGGTTGTACTTTCAATGGCTGAAGGAGGTCAATTTCCCGTGTATTCCTACGAGCGTTTCCCCGATGAAGCTAACCAGAAGAGGTTCATGGATTACTGGAGACTGGGCTTTTGCTATGAGAGGGGGTGCAAGCTGATAGGAGTGGATGGAAAAGTAGCCGCCTTCCACAACAGAGTTTGAGAGTTCGATTGGAAACCCTTGCTAGTAGCTCCTCCTCCCGCATAGACATACTGGGTACGAGAGTTCTATGCCATACTTCCTACCATCCTTTGGGATGAGCCCAACCCTACCATTCGAATTCGAGGGGTAGATGTCCCTGTGGACGCTCAGACTATCAATGGGGTGCTGGGAGTGCCTCACATATCCAATGCTGCCTACGAGGCCAAGTTTTGGCTCTGGGACATTACTTGGTTAAGAGATACTTTGGTAGATGCAAAGTTCAGAGATCAGGTCTACTGGGTCAGGCCCGAGGGCATCACTAGCACCTACTTTTCCGCGGATGCTAGGATATGGTTAAACTTGGTATCCCAGAGAATCTGCCTGTCGAGTAACAAGACTGATGTGACCTATGTCGGGGACCTAGTGATTGCTTGTTCTATGCAAGGCATTATCATAAATGTGGGCGAAAAAATCATCTCCGAGTGAAATTAATTCTACTGGGGTTATAGGAAGGGCCCCTATCTTCCGGGCTTGGTGTCTGAATTGTGAAGGTGGGTTGGAGTTCCTGAGGACCATACTGTCTTGGAGGTGGCTATGGACGACCCCTTCGACCCTGTCCGGGTGAAGTTAGTCTCCCAAAAGAAGAGAAAGGTGGATGAAGCAGGGAGCAATCAGCCGGTCGAGGAGGCCGATGATGATGATAATGATGACACTCCTGCCCCTTCCCAGACTCAGCCCCTAATCACTAGCACCCAGCTAGAGCAGACCTTGGCCGCGGTCCGAAGGTTCATGGAGGGAACCACCGTTGTAGGTACAGCCCCGCCCCTTCTGCTTAAGAGTTTACAGCGTTCCGCAGGGTGTTAGAGGAGGAGAAGAAGAAGAGACACTCCTGGGACTGCATGTGTCACGACCCAATTTCTCGGTCATGATGGCACCTACAACCCCCCGGTAGGCGAACCAATCCCCGTAGCCCAGAACAGTTAGTAATGGGCCACTATCTAACAAATAAGCGGAAGAACAGCTTATTAAGCAAAAGTAAGGGAACAAGATAAAGAGAATAGATAACAGGAATATATATATATACATATGCGAAAACTAAACCAAACCCCAAGACCTGGTATTATAATATAGAGCCAGAACTACATACATGGAGTGCAAACGATCCAAAACAATATATACAGCTATCTCTGAATGGTAATAGAGTACATAAAGCAAAAATAAACTAAAGCTAAGCTCCGATCGCCAAGAGCTCACCCTCAGTCTGAAGTAGTCCCCAACAGATCCCCAAGCAAGAATCACAGCGATCTAACGACGATGGCCCATGCTAGGATCTTCACCAAAAGATGCAGGGGGTAGGGTGAGCACCAAATGCGAAGCATAAGGTACCCAATAGGTATCATAGGCCGACTGGGCACATATAAGATAAAAACGTAGTAACAGACAGAATATAAGCAAGTAGTCACAGAAATCAACGAAAGGTACACAGGAACTAGCCCAGAGGGAAATCAACAGAACCCCATGTGAGGCCAACAAGCCGAATATATACACCATAGGCACAGGTGAAAGTAAGAAACAACGCACCTGGGGTCCTTGCAATAACAGTGTATACATAATAAGTTTACAAAATGGGCGGTATACCGGTAACCTCAAGTGTAAGAGGAAGAGGGAAAGAGTAATGATAGGCATGCTCAGAGACAGGAATCAAACTCAACTAATCATATCAATCTCAAATCCCGAAACTAACAGTCTAGCAGTAACCAATTTCATACTTAACCATAACAGGGAAAAATTCTATAAGTAAATAGCAAGAGTCTACCTACAGTCCCCCGGCCGTCCATACAACCGAGGAACACAAACAAGTGAAAACAAACCCTCCGGCATCCCATACTATCGGAGCGTACAATAAACAAACAACAAACAAGGGTGGATCCTCAAACAATGAATGATATGATGCATGAAGATCTCAAGTGAAATGGTATCTCTGTATGTACCTACTCTGGTGCCGATCCGGCCCAGCAGGTAGGTTCCATGGAAGGACACTGCCCGTATACATCTACTCCACCGTATACCCTTCCTCCGGCACATGCAGCCCGAAGCCCCAGGCCCTGATGGCAAGGTCCATGGAGGTCCCTGACCCCATACTAAAACTCAGTGTCAAAACATGTCATCCGGAAGCAAGTCCGGGTTCAAGATAGAGACCCAGTCTCGAATATGCATGCCCAGACCCTATCCGGGACTAAAGTAGTGGGAAAATATCTCAAAAACCCCTCCAAGGTTGCTCAGGCATAACCGGGTCTAAACAGTAGAAAGTCATCTCAGGTGCTCGATCCGACTGAGGCTAAAATCATCTCAAGTAGCAAGAAAACTCAACTAGCACCCCGGCCCTGCCGAGTCTAGCGTTAATCTTATATAAATCATAATTTTACCTTCTTTTACCCAAGCATATTTACAAGTTAAATCAAACCATTTCCAATCTATTTCCATAAAAAATGGCCCCCCGGGGCCATGCAAGGTTTAGAAAATAGTGCCAGTAGGCCCGAAGCCAAAACCATAGTAAAACATGGATAAAATATCTTTATATGCATGGAAATGGTATGATCAAACACAATAGCTGCCCAACAGCTCACAATCAACCTATCGACCCTGCACATGCCCATAGCTACTCAACAAGCATAACCAGCCTAGAAGGATAATTCTATGCCCGGGACTCGCGGACATTCCCAATATCCCACCTTCTATGTTCCAGAGTCAACAAGGCCTCACAGGACCACAAGGGTAAATAAAAAATATCGGCAAGTACTACAAGCATCAGAGGAACAAAAGTAGGCGGACATGAATAAAGCGGTCAAGGTCTGTGGTACCAACCTAATAATCCCACCCAAGGATGCCAACTAGTACAATTTTATCCGATATATGCTAAGTCTAGGGAGTTTAAACCATAACCTACCTTTCTTCCGACGACAAGCTGCTAGGACGACGATGTCCAAGCTCGAACCACTTCAAGAAGCTCCAAAATGACAAAAATACCCTCCAACGAACATCCGAATGCCCGTAGTTCCTTCACAGAAATTGTTCCTTACGTCCTAAGCTTCGTAAACACTATATATACGCAGCTTATACTCACTTATAAATAGTTCATACTTAAGCTTAAATCGGCAGATTTCCCAAAAGAATCTTAAGTTGACGAAACGTCCGTAGAACTTCATAAAAACGATCATAAAATATCCCCGAGATGGTTACCTTTGCAAACCATGTGTAAAGCTTGAATAAACACCAAGAAATACCAATTCCTATCTTTTGAAACCAGCTCCAAACGTGGTTTATCGAAGGGGAATATGGCTGCCATGCGTAGAGGTCGCGTTTCTAGGCACGAGGGGAAACTTTAGCGAAAGAAATCACCAAAAACGCACCTTGATCTCTCAAGAACTCTCTTGGAACCCTCCCTTATGTTTTCTCACTATTTCAGAAGTGAAATGGCGTTTTAAAACGTGAAGTTGAGGCTTTAAATCGATTTTGACCCGACCCGGTTCGCGACCCAGTTTCTGCCAGACAGTCCGCGGTAAAACAGTCATAACCTTTTACTCCGAGATCAGTTGGACGTGAGGTTTTATGCATTGGAAACTACACTCAAAGACCTTCAATTTGGTAGGTCGGGGGACTTCTAACTCTTTATATATTGAGAGAAAAGCTCTGAGACATTTGACCCAAAGTTCAGAAAATTTATTAAAGAAACTTACGATAACTTTTGCCGACTTGCTTGACTTCAAAACTTATCATACGACCAAACAAACGGCCCGGGCACCGAACTACCGGTACTGACAAGCCTTAAATGACTTGGGACCGCTACAAACAAGCTCTAACGGTACAAGAAAGGCGAAAACGCATAAATGACCGAAAGGGTCATTACATCATCCACTACTAAAAAGACTTTCGTCCTCGAAAGTCAAGAACAAGGAAGTACCTGAAGGCTCGAACAACTGCGGATATTGAGCCTGCATATCTCTCTCGGTCTCCCAGGTAGCCTTCTCAACTGGACGGTGCCTCCACTGAACCTTGACAACCGGGATCTCCCGAGACCTCAATCTCCTGACATCTCTGGCCAAAATAGCTACCGGCTCCTCAACAAGCTAAACTCTCATACCGCTGAACTGTTTCCCACTGCAACACATGAGACTCATCTGGAACATACCGCCGCAATATCGATACATGGAAAATCGGGTGCATAGATGAAAACATTAGAGGCAAAGCTAACTGATAGGAAACACTACCAGCCCTCTGGAGAATCTTGAATGGCTCAATGTACCTGGGGCTAAGCTTGCCCCGCCTAGCAAATCTCATCACACCCTTCATGGGCGATACATAGAGAAATACCGAATCACCAACACTGAACTCTAAGGCACGAAGTCTACGATCAGCGTATCTCTTCTGCCTACTCTGGGCTGCCCAAAGTCTATCTTGAATCACTCAGACTCGGTCTAAGGAATCTCGAAGCAAATTTGTACTCTGTGGCCTAGCTTCAGAACCATCAAACCAACCAATCAGACAAATTCATTGTAAGTCTTTCGGCGTCTTCCTTATGTGTGATGCATGTGCCCGGTTCAAATAGACTATTCTTGTCGTTTAGTAGCATTCGGATCTGCAACGCCTACCATACAAGGCCTCAAAAGGTGCCATGCCAATGCTCGAATGGAAACTATTATTATAAGCAAACTCAGCCAAAGGCACAAACTGATCTCACGAACCTCCAAAGTCAAGAACACAGGCCCGAAGCATGTCCTCCAGGACCTAAATGATCCTCTCGGACTGACCATCTGTCTGAGGGTGGAAAGCAGTACTAAGCTGAACCTCTATACCCAAATCTTGCTGAATATCCCTCAGGAACTGAGATGTGAACTGAGTGCCGTGGTCTGAAATGATTGAAGCAGGGACCCCGTGCAACCGAACAATCTCACGAAGGTAGATCTGAGCTAACCTCTCTGCACCATAAGAAGTCTGAACCGGCAAGAAATGTGCTGACTTAGTCAGCCTATCAACAATCACCCATATGGAATCAAACCCATGAGAAGTATAAGGCAAACCAACAACGAAGTCCATAGTAATCCCTTCCCACTTCCACTAAGGAATGGAAAGTCGCTGCATCAAACCACCAGGTCTCATGTGCTCGAACTTAACCTGCTGAGAGTTCAAGTACCGAGATTCAAAATCCGCTATATCCCGCTTCATACCACTCCACCAGTAAAGCTGTCTCAAGTCTCTATACATCTTTGTTGTGCCAGGGTGAATGGAGTATCTAGTACAATGTGCCTCATGAAGTATCAACTGAATCAAATCACTAAACCTCGAAACACAAAGGCGACTATCAAACCTCAGAACCCCATTTGAATCTAGAGTAGCCCGACTGGTCTCACCCTGAACAACCTGATCATGAAGGTCACACAACTGCTGATCCTCAAACTGACGGCTCTGAATCTGATCAATCAAAGTAGAACGAACCTCAACACTGGCGAGAACTCTGCTAGGATCCGACAAGTCAAGCCTAACCAAACGGTTAGCCAAGGACTTGATGTCCAAGGCCAACGGTCGCTCTGAAACTGAAAGAGAAGCTAGGCTACCCATACTCACTGCCTTCCGACTCAAGGCATCCGCTACCAAATTTGCCTTGCCCGGATGATACAGAATAGTGAAGTCATAGTCCTTCAGTAGCTCGACCCATCTCCTCTGCCTCGAGTTCAGCTCTCGCTGACTCATGATATACTGAAGACTACGGTGATCAGTGAAGATCTCACAGTGAACTCCATATAGGTAATGCCTCCAGATCTTGAGCGCGAAAACTACCGCCGCCAACTCTAAGTCATGAGTGGGGTAGTTGCGCTCGTGAACCTTCAGCTGCCTTGACACATATGCTATTACTCGACCCTGCTGCATCAACACACAACCAAGACCAACCCCAGAAGCATCACAATACACGGAGAAGCTCTGACCCTCAATCGGCAAAGTCAAAACTGGAGTTGAAGTCAATAAGGCCTTAAGCCTCTGGAAGCTATCCTCGCACTGATCCGACCACTGAAATGGGACATCCTTCCTAGTCAGCATAGTCAAGGGTGCTGCTATAGATGAAAATCTCTGAACGAACCGTCTGTAGTAACCTGCTAACCCAATAAAGCTGCGGACCTCAGTAGCAGTAGTAGGTCTAGGCCAATCACAAACCGCATAAATCTTTCCCGGATCAACCCTAATCTCATCCTTAGACACCACGTGCCCTAGGAATGCAACTGACTCAAGCCAAAACTCGCACTTTGAGAACTTGGCATAAAGCCGATGATTTCTCAAAGTCTGGAGTATAACCCTCAAGTGCTGCTCATGCTCATCTCTACTACGCGAGTATACCAAGATGTCGTCTATAAAAATTATCACAAATGAGTCCAAATACGGGCCAAGAACCCTGTGCATCAAGTTCATAAAGGCTGCGGGGGCATTAGTCAACCCAAAAGACATCACCAGGAACTCGTAATGGCCATAACGTGTCCTGAATGCTGTCTTAGGGATGTCCTCCGCCCTAATCCTGAACTGATGGTAGCCGGACCTCAAATCAATCTTCGAAAACACGACTGAACCCTGAAGCTGGTCAAACAAGTCATCAATCCTTGGCATCGGATACCTATTCTTCACTGTCACCCTATTCAGTTGTCGATAATCAATATACATGCGCATCGACCCATCCTTCTTCTTCACAAAGAGAACAGGAGCACCCCAAGGTGACACACTCGTTCTAATAAACCCCTTAGCTAACAAATCTTGGAGTTGCTCCTTAAGCTCCCTCAACTCAGCCGGAGCCATACGGTAAGGAGAAATAGAAATGGGCCTGGTGCCCGGCTCTAACTCAATAGCAAAACCAATATCTCTCTCAGGTGGAAGGCCTGACAGGTCGGTAGGAAACACATGAAGGAAGTCTCTAACCACAGGAACAGACTCAGGAGACGTAGGGTCAGCAGTAGCATCTCGGACATATGCTAGATAAGCTAAACATCCACGGGAAATCAACTTCCTAGGTTGAAGACAAGAGATAATCCTAGATGGTGCATGGCTAACAAAACCCTGCCACACAACCGAGGATACACCGGGCACAACTATGGTAATGGTCTTGGCATAACAATCCAAAACCGCACGGTGAGGGGATAACCAGTCCATGCCCAGTATCACATCAAAATCTAGCATATCAAGGATCATCAAATCACCCCAAGTCTCTGAATCACCAATAGATATCGTACAAGATCTCACAATCTGATCCACTACTAAAGAATCTCCTACTGAGGTCGAAACAGAAATAGGAACAGATAATGGCTCACTAGCCAACCCCAAACACGGCACAAAGTAGGAAGATACATATGAACAAGTGGATCCGGGATCAAATAAAGCCATAGCAGACTGATGGCACACATAAATCGTACCTATAATCACAGCATCTGAGGCCTCTGCCTCTAGTCTCCTAGGGACCATATAAAACTGACGACGACCTCCACCTGCCCGACCGCCATCCCTACCACCTGCTCTGCCACGCGGAGCACCACCTCTACCCTGACGACCACCCCCTCTAGCCGGAGGCTGAACTGCTCGTAAAGGCTCGGCCAACTGAACTGTACCCTGATAAGGGCAATCTCTAGCAAAATGACCAATCACACCACAAGTAAAACAAGCCCCTGACGGCCTACTCGGTCGAGATGAACCAGCAGATCCCATATGACCACCACGACCTGATGCCCCAGAAACTGTACCCCTCGAAGACTGGCCGCTATAGCCCTGATGGCTGCTCTGACCCTGCTCGAACTGGGTACTACCGAAAGTCTAAAGGAAAGCCTGAACCGATCGGCTGGAGTGACCCTGGTGCTGCTGTGGTTGATAAGCCCGGCCCCACTGGAAAGAACCTCTACCACCATATCTGGAACCACTGTAGCTACCCTAATGTCGAGGCCTCTTATCTCTGGACCCCTGATCATGTCGCTGTAAGTCCTCCACAGTATGGGCATAGTCTGCGATAGCCTGAATGACCGACCACTGGCAATCAATATCTCAGCTGACTGCCTGATCTCTGGCCTCAAACCCCATACAAATCTGCGAATCCTATCTGCCTCGGTAGGAATGATCATAGCTCTAAACGGTGCTAGCTGATGAAAATGGGTCTCATACTCCGAGACAATCATAGAGTCCTGCATAAGGTGAGTAAACTGCTCCCTGCGACGCTCACGATCACTCTGAGGAAAGAACTTGGCCATAAAGGCCTCATAAAACTCAGACCAGGTCAAAGGAGGTGACGATGGTGGTCTACAAGCAACCTGGGACCTCCACCATAACTTCGCTGGGCTCTCTAACTGATAGGTAGTATAACCAACCCCGTGAGTCTCCAACAAACCCAAATGATGCAACATCTCCTCACAGGTAGTAATAAATTCATGTGGATCCTATCCAGAAGTACTATCAAACCTCGGAGGTGCTAACCTCAAAAACCTACCCAACGCCTTCTGCTCTAACTCTGTCATAACTGGACGAGGAGCAAGAGGCTGTGCAACTGATGGAACCAGAATGACCTCCGCACGGGGAGACGCAGTAGCAGGCTGTGATCCTGAACTCTACGCACCCAGGGCTGCCTCCTGAGCGGATGTATGTGCTTCCTCAGAAGGTCGCTCTCTAATCATACCTAAAAGTTGTAATAGTAATCCCCGAATATCTGGATACTGAGCTGCGGATGGAGCTGGCATAGAAATGGGTGCTGGAGCTGGTAGAACCTGGGCTGCCCCCTGATCCACATGCTGCTCGGGCTCTATCTCAACTCTAGCAGCTCTAGCAGGTGCCGCTGCTCGAGGGCGTCCTCGACCCCTAGCTGGAGTGAGAGGCTCATCTCCGCCTGATGCCAATGATCTCGTATGAACCATCTGCGAAAGAATGAAGTAGAACAAATGATATTTCCAGAAACTTCAAGGGTTCTACGCACGACACAGAAGCAATGAAAGAGTCAAATTTCCTAAAATGTCACTGTAGCCTCCCGAAGATTGAGTACGGGCGTCTCCGCCCCGATCCGCAGGACTCTACTAGACATTGGCTCATATACCAATGACACCGGTGAACCTAAAGCTCTGATACCAAGCTGTCATGACCTGATTTCTAGGTCATGATGGCACCTACAACCCCCCGGTAGGCGAACCAATCTCCGTAGTCCAGAACAGTTAGTAATGGGCCACTATCTAACAAATAAGCGGAAGAACAACTTATTAAGCAAAAGTAAGGGAACAAGATAAAGAGAATATATAACAGGAATATATATATACATATGCGGAAACTAAACCAAACCCCAAGACCTGATATCATAGTATAGATCCAGAACTACATACATGGAGTGCAAACGATCCAAAACAATATATACAGATGTCTCTGAATGGTAATGGAGTACATAAAGCAAAAGATAAACTAAATCTAAGCTCTGATCGCCAAGAGCTCACCCTCAGTCTGAAGTAGTCCCCAACAGATCCCCCAAGCATGAATCACAGCGATCTAACGGAGATGGCCCACGCTAAGATCTTCACCAAAAGATGCAGGGGGTAGGGTGAGCACCAAATTCGAAGCATAAGGTACCCATTAGGTATCATAGGCCGACTGGGCACATATAAGATAAAAGCGTCGTAACAGACAAAATAGAAGCAAGTAGTCACAGAAATCAACAAAAGGTACACAAAAACTAGCCCAGAGGGAAATCAATAGAACCACATGTGAGGCCAGCAAGCCGAATATATACACCATAGGCACAGGTGAAAGTAAAAAACAACGCACCTGGGGTCCTTGAAATAACAGTGTATACATAATAAGTTTATGAAATGGGCGGTATACCGGTAACCTCAAGTGTAAGAGGAAGAGGGAAAGAGTAATGATAGGCATGCTCAGAGACAGGAATCAAACTCAACTAATCATATCAATCTCAAATCCAGAAACTAACAGTCTAGCAGTAACCAATTTCATACTTAACCATAACAGGGAACAATTCTGTAAGTAAATAGCAAGAGTCTACCTACAGTCCCCGGGCCGCCCATACAACCGAGGAACACAAACAAGTGAAAACAAACCCTCCGGCGTTCCATACTACCGGAGCGTACAATCAACAAACAACAAACAAGGGTGGAGCCTCAAACAATGAATGATATGATGCCCTAAGCCCCAGGTCCGGATGGCAAGGTCCATGGAGGTCCCCGACCCCATACTAAAACTCAGTGTCAAAATATGTCATCCGGAAGCAAGTCCGTGTTCAAGATAGAGACCCAGTCTCGAATATGCATGCCCAGACCCTGTCTGGGACTAACGTAGTGGGAAAATATCTCAAAAACCCCTCTAAGGTTGCCCGGGCATAACCGGGTCTAAACAGTAGAAAGTCATCTCAGGTGCTCGGTCCGACCGAGGCTAAAATCATCTCAAGTAGCAAGAAAACTCAATTAGAACCCCGGCCCTGCCGAGTCTAGCGTTAATCGTATATAAATTATAATTTTACCTTCTTTTACCCAAGAATATTCACAAGTTAAATCAAACCATTTCCAATCCATTTCCATCAAAAATGGGCCCCCGGGGCCATGCAAGGTTTAGAAAATAGTGCCAGTAGGCCCGAAGCCAAAACCATAGTAAAACATGGATAAAATCTCTTTATATGAGTGGAAATGGTATGATCAAACACAATAGCTGCCCAGCAGCTCACAGTCAACCTATCGACCCTGCACATGCCCATAGCTACTCAGCAAGCATAACCAACCTAGAAGGATAATTCTATGCCCGGGACTCGCGGACATTCCCAATATCCCACCTTCTATGTTCCAGAGTCAACAAGGCCTCACAGGACCACAAGGATAAATAAAACATATCGGCAAGTACTACAAGCATCGGAGGAACAAAAGTAGGCGGACATGAATAAAGCGGTCAAGGTCTGTGGTACCAACCTAATAATCCCACCAAGGATGCCAGCTAGTACAATTTTATCCCATATATGCTAAGTCTAGGGAGTTTAAACCATAACCTACCTGTCGTTCGATGACAAGCTGCTAGGACGACGATGTCCAAGCTCGAACCACTCAAAGAAGCTCCAAAATAACAAAAATACCCTCCAACGAACATCTGAATGCCCATAGTTCCTTCACGGAAATTGTTCTTACGTCCTAAGCTTCGCAAACACTATATATACGCAGCTTATACTCACCTATAAATAGTTCATAATTAAGCTTAAATCGGCAGATTTCCCAAAAGAATCATAACTTGACGAAACATCCGTAGAACTTCATAAAAACGATCATAAAATAGCCCCGAGATGGTTACCTTAGCAAACCAAGTGTAAAGATTGAATAAACACCAAGAAATACCAATTCCTATCTTTTGAAACCAGCTCCAAACATGGTTTATCGAAGGGGAAAATGGCTGCCACGCGTAGAGGTCGCGTTTCTAGGCACGAGGGGAAACTTTAGCGATAGAAATCACCAAAAATGCACCTTGATCACTCAAGAACTCTCTTGAAACCCTCCCTTATATTTTCTCACTGTTTCAGAACTGAAATGGCGTTTTAAAACGTGAAGTTGAGGCTTTAAATCGATTTTGACCTGACCCGGTTCGCCACCTGGTTTCTGCCAGACAGTCCGCGGTAAAATAGTCATAACTTTTTACTCCAAGATCGGTTGGACGTGAGGTTTTGTGCGTTGTAAATTAGACTCGAAGACCTTCGATTTGGTAGGTCGGGGGGACTTCTAACTCTTTATATATTGAGAGAAAATATCTGAGACATTTGACCCAAAGTTCAGAAAATTTATTAAAGAAACTTACGATAACTTTTGCCTACTTGCTTGACTTCAAAACTTATCATACGACCAAACAAATGGCCCCGGGCACCGAACTACCGGTCCCGACAAGCCTTAAATGACTTGGGACCACTACAAACAAGCTCTAACAGTACAATAAAGGCGAAAACGCATAAATGACCGGAAGGGTCATTACAACATGTTTGCCCGGATGTGGAAGACCATAAAGGTCATGTTCTCTTGCACTGCCCCGGGTCAGGATCTATCCACACTCGAGCCCGAGGACAGGCAAGAGTTTCCCTTCTTGAGTGATGATGAGGCTTAGGACCTCACCCCTCCCCCTTTATTATACAATCTTACTGCTTTTTGGGATTTCCCCCATTTGGGGCTTGTGTTAGTCAACTGTTACCAACCCGTACCAGGTGTGGTACCCGAGCCAACTGTTAGTATTATCCCGTACCAGGCGTGGTACCCGAGCAAACCAAATGTCACATAAATCCACAGTCACAAACAATGAACAATCAACACTTGTAAACCAACAAGCAATAACACCTAGTTCATTTCACCAGATTGAAAATAGGACTTTTGGACATTCCTAAATCATTCTCTAAACAATACAAACTATACAAATACTTAGACTCAAGTACACAAACACACAATGCATACAGGAATCAATAACCATCACCTACCCTTTCCCCGAGTACATAACTTAGCCCTGACTCCCGTCCGAAGACTAAATCCCGTTCACCCTTTATTAGCATATCTTAGTAACTACATTGATTCCGAACCCTTTTCATAGATGGTGCAATGTGGACAACCACCCCTTAACCTTGGTGATTCAGCCACTCATTATTATTCTACTCGTATGCCCGAACCTTATCTTGGAATTCTCCATTTTTATTACCCATTTAGTTACCCAAAGCAATTCCCAGTTCCCCAAACCTTATCTAGGAATTCTCCATTTTTATTACCCATTTAGTTACCCCAAGTAATTCCTGGTTCCCCGAAACTTCTCGATATCCCAGTCCCTAAAATCCTATCATTTCACCATACAGATACAACATGAACAACCCAAAAATATATTTCATCTCCTCACTATTCAATTCAAGCAATTCCTAGTTCACACATAACCAACACCGAATCTGCCAGACTCCATGCCCGGAGGGCTAATCATGGATTCTCCTTTTCAACTATACAATAAGTACAAATGCAACAGGTCTATCTACTCAAAAGTGAAAACCTAGCCTACCTGGATGACAAACAACTGCAAGGATACATTTTCTGGCTCTGTGAAGGCGTTTCTGGCTGAATGACGATCCTAGATTCCGCTGTTCCATGTCCCTTCAGCCATAGTCCCTCCTCCCCATGGTTCCCAAGTCTTGGAGCAACATAAGAGGGTTTTTAGAGGAACTCTCGTATGTTTCCCAACTAAGGAGGAGAAATCTTTTATTAAAATCCTGCTCTGAGGCTACTGCCTCCGTTATTCCTCTATAGCGGATGGCCTTCCTTTATAGCGGAGTAATGTCAGCCCGGATGATTTCTAAAAATCAGAAATTTTCCATCATGTCACCCCACTTAATACCAAAAATATTTTAAATCATTCTCGAAATTTTGTGATGTCGTGGTTCCTGAAATAATGATGGATACGGTCGTTACACAAAGACTGTGGATTGTGTTTTTATTGGATATGCTATAAATAATAAAGCATGTCTATTTTTGGTTCACAAATTCGATCATCCAGATATTTATGATAATACGATAATAGAATCAGATAATGCTGAATTCTTTGAAAACATTTATCCGTATAAAATGAATAGTGAGTCGTTAAGCAAAAGATCTGAATGATCTCGGAAAGAAATAAAGGAAAATACACTTAATGAAGAAAATCCAAGACGTGGTAAACGTCAAAGGACATCTACTTCCTTTGGATCAGATTTTGTGACTTTCCTTCTTGAAAATGAGCCTCAAATGTTTAAAGAAGCTATGTCTTCCGGAGACTCATCATTTTGGAAAGAAGTTGTCAATAGTGAGATTGAATCAATCTTAAGCAACCATACTTGGGAATTGGTTGATCTTCCTCCTGGAAATAAACCATTAGGTTCCATAGATCTTTAAAAGGAAAATGAAGGCTGATGGAACTATTGACAAATATAAGGCAAGACCTGTTGTCAAAGGCTATAGGCAAAAGGAAGGCCTTTATTATTTTGACATATATTCGCCGATAATAAGAATAACATCTATTTGGACGTTTGTTGCATTGATGTATATGATCTTGAAATCCATCAAATGGATGTGAAAACAACTTTGTTGAATGGAGAATTGGAGGAAGAAATTTACATGGAATAACCTGAGGGTTTTGTGATTCCGCATAAAGAAAGAAAGGTATGAAAACTTGGTAAGTCACTTTATGGTAAAACAAGCACCCAAACAATGGCATACAAAGTTTGACCAAACAATGTTGGCAAATGAATTTAAGATCAATGAATGTGACAAATGTGTTTACATTAAAGACACTCCAAATCATAAAGTCATTGTTTGTTTGTATGTTGATGATATGTTGATCATCAGTACAAACATTTCTGATATAAATGCTACTAAATGTATGTTGGCTAGCAAATTTGATATGAAAGACTTAGGAGTTGCTGACGTGATCTTTGGAATCAGAATTCATAAATATCCTCAAAGTCTAGCATTGTCACAGTCTCATTACATTGAAAAGGTACTTGATAAGTTCAAGCATTTGAATTTCAATGTTGCCAAGACATCAATGGATGTGAGTTTTACACTTCAAAATAATGAAGGTGAAAGCGATTCACAATTAGAATACGCAAGAGTATTAGGAAGTTTGATGTATATCATGAACTGTACACGATAAGATATAGCATGTGCTATTAGTAAACTTAGTCAGCACACAAGTAATCCCAATCAAACTCATTGGATGGCAATGAAACAAGTTTTGGGGTATATGAAACATACTCAAAACTATGCTTTGCCTTATAACAAATATCCTGCAGTACTTGAAGGATATAGTGATGCAAATTGGATTACTGGATCATCTGAAGTTAAATCCACAAGTGGATATGTATTTACTCTTGGTGGAGGAGCAGTTTCTTGTAAGTCATCCAAACAAATATGTATCGCTTGCTCTACAATGGAATCTGAGTTTATAACTTTAGATAATGCCGGTAAAGAAGCTAAGTGGCTCCGAAATTTCTTGGAAGATATTTCGTCCTGGCCCAAACCATTGGAACCTGTATGCATACACTGTGATAGCCAAGCGGCAATAGGTAAGGCAGGGAGCACTATGTATAATGAAAAATCTCATCACATTTGACGAAGATATAACACCATTAGACAATTACTTTCTAGTGGAATTATCACGATTGACTATGTAAAGTCAAAAGATAATTTGTCGAATCCACTTTAAAAAGGTCTAACTAGAGAGGTAGTTCAAAGATCATCAAGGGGGATGGGTTTAAGGCCTAGGACAAGTCATCATGGTGGTAACTCTACCTAGTAGACTGGAGATCCCAAGAGGTAGGTTCAAGGAGAAAAACAAAGTTATGATTGGCGGTTTAGCATTGTCAAATAACTCAACCCATTATCGTGATAAAGATAATGTTTGGAAATAAGGGTAAAGCTTTTTAATGGTTTCTAAGTTTGGTAGATACGACCAAATAGTTTATCTATAAGATTAAACATTTAGAAAATACCTATGTAAGTGTGAAGTGTAAGCCACTTCAAGGAGAATAATGGTAAAAGTTGATTCCCTAATGTAACGACCAGGTCCGTCGTTATGGGTAAACTGTTCGTGCCAATTTTTAGAGTTAGAAAACTCTGGGTTTGGGAGTTTGAAACTCTGGGCTAGGCTAATCTCGGCCGGATTTGGAGTGAGGTATGGTCTAGGGCAATCCAGGTAAGGATTGGGTTAGATGTCTTAATGCGAGCTAGTTTTCCTTGTAGATAAGACATAAAGGAGCCCGGGGGACTTTTCGGAATCAAATTCGGGTAAGTAAAACTCCTGAAATTGAGGTTGACGTGAAGGGGTTATTTTGGGATGTTAGAAAAATAAGTGTGTTAGAAAATAAACTAGTTTTGGAGATTTTACAACTTTCTATCCCATGTCAACCTCCATAGCGGTTGACACTCCACCATAGTGACCTCCATCGTAGCGGGAAAAATATCAGTATAGTGGAAGTCAACGTCGGTCAGCCTCCACCATAGCAGACGAATCTACTACGATGGTACCGCTATAGCGGAGCGTGATGGGATTTAATATAGAAACTCCCCTAAAATAGTTTAGTTTTTCTGCAACTCGTTTTGGGAGAAGAAGGGGACGATTTTGGGCAATTTCTACCAGTTTTCCACCATTTTTCATCCTAAAGGTAAAAATTCTACTCCCCAAACACCGTGATATCTTTCCTACGCAATAGAATTGCTAGGGGTGGACTTGGGTAAAGGTTAGGGATAACCTAGGATTGTAGAAGTCAGGGGAAAAAAGGGATTCTAGGGTGATACAATTCTTGGGTCTTGATTCTTGATAATGGGTGATGATCATTTAGTCATAATTCTCTAAGAGAATTCGTAAGAATGATGAATTTAGGTGAATTAATGATGGGAAAGCTTGAGAATGGGTGGAATGATCATGGTTTGTCCTGGGAGTAGGATTTTTGTATAATCCGGGTAATTTAGGCCAGTTAATTAACTATAGTGTTTATGTGTTTATTTCTTTACCAAGAACAAGCAAGGGATCCTAAAAAAGGGAAAGTTCCGACAATGTAGAGCTTGATTATTCGAGGTAGTTGATGGTTATTGATTCATGTATGCATTGTATGTTTGTGTACCTTTGTCTAAGTATTTGTATGGTTTGCATTGCTTAGGGAATGATTTAGGAATGCCCAAAAGTCCTGTCTTCAGTCTTGTGAAATGAACTAGGTGTTATTGCTTGTTGGTTTACAAGTGTTGATTGTTCATTGTTTGTGACTGTGGATTTATGTGACACTCGGTTGGCTTGGGTACCATGCCTGGTACGGGATATACTAACGGTTGGATCAGGTACCATACCTGGTATGGGATATACTAACTGTTGGCCCGGGTACCATGCCTGGCACGGGATATACTAACGGTTAGATCAGGTACCACGCCTGGTACGGGTTTACTTTATTGTACTGTTGCATCTTTAATAATGGTTCCTTGAGTGGACCGGGTTGTGCTTATGATTTTTGATTGTGGTTTGGGTCCTTGAGAGGCCGGGTTGTTACATTGATATATGAGTTTGGTCTTGGTGTAAACCAGGTTGTATGTTTGACACTTAGGTGTTGTCTAGAGGGGATCCAGGGTGGGGGATATGTAATACGGTATAACAGTTGTTATTGTGGATTGTTAATCAGGATTGTGAAAGTGGTTTACATGTGGGGACAAGTTATGGAGAGACTTGTAGTCTAGAAATATCTATTGACTTGTTTTTCGTGTTTTCTGTACTCTAACTTGACTTCTGTACTATCCATACACTATTTATAATGAACTGGTTGATGATCCTACTAGTACATGGTGGTTGTGTACTGATACTGCACTTGCTTGTCTTTTTGTGAGTACATGAATTCTTCCTGCGGTTGACGCACGACCTCACCTGTAGGCCTGACACTTAGTGATATCAAGGGTGAGCTGTTCGACCAAGCTGCCTCGATTTCTATCTATTGAGTTATAGCCCACTTGTTTCGGGCTTAGACTATTTCTTTTTTTGGGGTTGCATCCCCGTACTCTAGTTTTGGTAGATGTTTTTGGTAAAATTACTTTCAGATTCTAGGGAGGGATTTTTTGAAGGTTATATTTTTATAGAGTTGTTTATTTATGTTGTTGCTAGTTTACTTTTTGCACTGGTTTTAGGCTATTAGGCTATGCTAAGGTTTGAGTTCTACTGGTTCGCTCATCTGGGGGTTGGGTGGGTGCCACTCACGATGGTCCGAGTCATGACAAAGATGGTATCAGAGTTCTAGGTTCGTTAATCTCGTCGTACAAAAATAGGTCTAGTATAGTCTTGCAAAACACTGGGGAGACGTCCATACTTTTCTTCGAGAGGCTATAAGACTTTAGGAAACTATCTCTTCTTTCTTCCATCGTGCTATACCTTTATTCCAATTTGTATTTGGTGATTCAAATTGGTATCTGCCTCTTTCACTCTTTTGTCCGCAGATGGTGAACACAAGGAACAATAAAGCGAGACCAGCGGTCCCAGCCGCAGGCCCAGTCGTCTGTGGTAGAGGCAGGGGAAGGGGCAGAAGATGAGGTAGAGCCACACCCGCCAGGGGTGGGGCTCAAGCTGCTGCAGGAGCGCGAGAGGCAAACCATCCCCCACCTCACGAGCAGGTTGTTGAAGATGTGGAAGTTGTTGTAGAGGATGAAGGGGCGCAGGCGAAGGCAGAGGCAGCACCGGCTGGAGGTGCAGGCCTTTCCTCTATGACGCTCAAAACATTTCTGCAGGCTTGTAACTTCTTGAGTGGTTTGGTTGGTGCTGGATCCATACCCGCGGCCGTTGCAAATTAGGCTCTGGGCACTCAGCTAGCAGACCCTACGGCTCCTAGGATGGATGCAGCTTCAAGCACAGGTGACTTCTTTAGGCCAATGCTAGGCCCAGTGATGACAGGAAATGAACATGAGATGCTGACCAAGTTTCTCAAGCTGAAACCTCCTACATTTCAGAGTACTGATAGGGAATATGCTTATGAGTTCATACTAGATTGTTATGAGAGGTTGTACAAGTTGGACATTGTGCAACAGTATGGGGTTGAGTTCTTCACATTTCAGCTATAGGGTGATGCCAAGAAGTGGTGGAGATCTCATGTGGAGTGTCAGTCATCTGTTTTACCCCCACTGACTTGGGAGCAGTTTCACGCCCTCTTCTTTGATAAGTACGTACCCCGTACTTTTAGGGACCGAAAAAGGATGAATTCTTGAATTTGGAGTAGGGTAGCATGTCAGTCTCTGCTTATGAGGCAAAATTTCATGCCTTGTCTTGTTTTGCTACACAGTTGTTGGGTTCCGAGGAGGAGCGGGTTCGATTGTTTGTCAAGGGTTTGAATACTGAGCTTCAGGTATTGTCTGTGCACATGACTTCTTCAGGGAAATGCTTCAATGAAGTGGCAGATTATGTAAAGAAACTTGAGGGAGTCAGGCAAGGGGGGCATGCTAAAGTGTTAGCCAAGAAACCCCGGAATGAAGGAAATTATAGTGGTTCGTACTCCAGGGGCCAGAATCAGCAGGTATACTCATCCCGTCCTATTCAGTCGGCTCTGCTAGTTGTTACAGGTGGTCATCCGGGAGCTAATCAACAATTTTCAACTTCTAGAGGCCAGAGAGCTTCCTACACATCTGCTAGCAGGCCTACACTTGATAGTGGTTGTTTCCATTGTGGTGATCTGGGCCACTTTAAGAGGGAGTGGCCTCACCGAAAGACTAGTAGGTTCAGCAACAGCCTAAGGTTGTGGTCCCGGCAGGTAGAGGTGGTCATGCTAGAGGTCGTCTACAGGGTGGGCGAGGTAATTTTCAGGGAGGTCGGGGAGACAGAGGGAATGGCGGTGCGGGCGGGGGTGTGGCGCAGCCGGCCAGGGAAGTTTCCTGGATTGATGATCGAGCTCACTGCTATGCATTTCCAAGGAGGACTGAGGCTGAGACATCAGATAGGGTGATCACAGGTACCATTCTTGTTTGTGATAAAATTGCTTTGGTACTATTTGACCTAGGTTCTACATATTCTTATGTGTCTGTGAGTTTTGTGTTGAGTCTGGACTTGATATGTGATACCCTTGATTCTCTTATTCATGTTTCTACCCCAGTTGGAGAGTCATTGATTGTGACTCATGTTTATCGTAAATACTCGGTTGTATTTGTGGGGTTCATACTTGGGTAGACTTAGTAATTCTGGATATGGTTGACTTTGACGTTATTTTGGGCATGACCTGGTTATCCCTATATCATGCTGTGTTGAATTGTAACACCAAGATTGTAGATCTAGAGATTCCGAGTAAGGATAAGCTAGAGTGGGAGGGTGTTTATAGGCCTAAGCTGGTCGAGATTATATCGTTTGTTTGGTCTAGGAGGCTAGTGGGGAGAGGATGTTTAGCCTTTTTGTCTCATCTCCATGATGAAGTATGGAGTCCCCATCTATCGAGTCAGTTCCAGTTGTTTCAGAGTTTCAAGAGGTGTTTCCAGCGGATTTGCCTGGCATGCCTCCGGACAGAGATATCGATTTCTGTATTGACTTGGAGCCGGGCACTCGCCCAATTTCCATCCCTCCTTATCGTATGGCTCCGGCAGAGTTATGAGAGCTTACATCTCAGCTTTAGGAACTCCTAGATAAGGGATTTATCCATCCAGTGCTTCGCCTTGGGGTGCTCCGGTCTTGTTTGTCAAAAAAAAGGATGGTAGTATGCGGATGTGCATAGATTACAGGCAACTGAACAAGGTCACTATCCGAAATAAGTACCTCTACCCTGTATTGATGATCTTTTTGACCAGCTACATGGTGCATCGGTGTTTTTGAAAATTGACTTGAGGTCAGGATATCATCAGTTAAAGATTAGGCCTGAGGACATTCCTAAGACTGCTTTTCAGACTCGGTATGGGCATTATGAGTTCTTAATGATGTCATTTGGATTGACCAATGCACCGGCGGAATTCACGAGTCTGATAAATGAGGTGTTTAAACCTTACTTGGATTCATTCATTATCGTTTTCATTGATGATATTTTGATCTACTCCAAGAGTAGGGAGGAGCATGCTAAACATCTTCGTATAGTGTTGGACATTTTGAGACGTCAAAAGCTTTATGAGAAGTTCTTCAAGTGTGAGTTATGGTTGACTTCAATAGCATTCTTGGGGCATGTAGTGTCAGAATAGAGGGTGATGGTAGATCCCAAGAAGATTGAGGTAGTTAAGAGCTGGGTCTGGCCTAGCTCGGTGACCGAGGTGAGAAGTTTTGTGGGGCTTGCAGGCTACTATCGTAGGTTCGTCAAGCATTTTGCATCCATTGCTACTCACTTAACAAGGTTGACACAAAAAGACGTACCATTTGTGTGGTCCGACAAGTGCGAGGAGAGCTTCCAAAAGCTCAAGACACTTCTGACCACGACTCCTATTTTGTCCTTGCCGGTTGAAGGTAAAGACTTTATTATTTACTGTGATGCTTCACATTTAGGTTTGGGGTTGTGTTGATGCAGGATAGGAATGTGATAGCCTATGCTTCTAGGCAGTTGAAGGTGCATGAGAGAAAATATCTGACTCACGATTTAGAGTTGGCAGCGATGGTGTTCACACTCAATATTTGGAGACACTATCTCTATGGTGTCAAGTGTGACGTGTTCGCTGATCATCACAGTCTGCAACATGTTTTCACTCAGAAGGACTTGAATCTGAGGTAGAGAAGATGGATGGAGTTATTAAAAGACTATGATGTGACTATTCAGTACCATTCAGGTAAGGCTAATGTGGTGGTAGACGCATTGAGCCAAAAGAAAGTTAGCATGGGCAGATTGGTATGTTTGAGGTGTCCAAACGACCAATAGCAAGGGAAATTCAGGCATTGGAGTCCAAGTTCGTGCACTTGGGTATTTCAGAAGAAGGTGGGATTTTGGCCAGTATTGAGGTCAAATCCACATTCATAAAGGAGATATAGGCCAAACAGTTTTAGGATTTGCAGTTGAGCAGGCTTCGGAGCAAGGCAGTATCCAAAGAGTCCGAAGATGCCACATTGGATTCTGGCGGTGTGTTAAATTTCAGAGGAAGGATTTGTGTTCCCCGGGTTGATGACATGATTTTGAAGGTGTTGGCAGAGGCTCATGGTTCGCGGTATTAAATTCATCCGGGTGTAACCAAGATATACAAAAATTTGAGGCAATTTTATTAGTGGCATGGGATGAAAATGGACATAGCGGATTTTGTGTCCAGGTGTCAGAATTGCCAGCAGGTAAAGTATGAGCACCAAAGACTTGCAGGACTACTTCAGAGAATGACCATTCCAGAGTGGAAGTGGGAGAGAATAGCCATAGATTTTGTGGTGGGTCTCCCCAAGACTCTGGGAAGTACGACTTTATTTGGGTCATTGTTGACAGGCTGACCAAGTCAGCTCACTTCATTCCGGTGATGGTGGATTATGATTCACAACAACTGGCTAAGATCTACCTGAAAGAGATTGTGAGATTGCATGGGGTGCTACTGTCCGTCATTTCAGACAGGGGTACGTAGTTTACCTAAAAGTTTTGGGGCAAGTTGCATGAGAAGTTGGGCAGTCAACTCACCTTTAGTACAACCTTCCATCCTCAGACTGATGGTCAGTCGGAGAGGATGATTTAGGTATTGGAGGACATGCTGAGAGCATGTGTGATTGACTTCGGGGGTCATTAGGACCAGTTTCACTATTGTCTGAGTTCTCATACAACAATAGCTACCACTCCAGTATCGACATGGCACCGTTCGAGGCTCTATATGGGAGGATTTGTAGGTCACCTATTGGGTGGTTTGTGGAAGGCGATGTAAAGACTTTGGGCGTAGACTTGGTAAGAGAAGCGCAAGAAAAGGTAAGAGGCATTCAAACCAAGTTTCTAGCTACCCAAAACAGGCAAAAGGAATATGCAGATTGCAAGGTAAGGAACATGGAATTTAAAATTGGTGAGCAAGTATTGTTGAAAGTGTCACCAATGAAGGGTGTTATGCGTTTCGATAAGAGGGGAAAGCTCAGCCCTCGGTTCATCAGACCGTTTGAGGTTTTTTAGATCATAAGGCTCGTCGCTTATAGATTGGCGCTACCGCCCAGTCTGTCGGGTGTTCATCTGGTGTTTCATGTATCCATGCTAAAGCGAAACCATGGGGATTGGGACTACATCATCAAGTGGGATGAGGTGTTACTTGATAAGGATCTTCGCTATGAAGAGGAACCAGTTTTTATTCTTGATCTGGATGTCCAAAAATTGAGGACAAAGGTGATCAGTATGGTAAAGGTTCAATGGAAGCATCGTCCGATTGCGGAAGCCACTTGGGAAATTGAGAGGGACATGCGGGACAAGTACCCTCACTTGTTTGAGGATACAGGTACTACTCTTTTCGCTCTTTACTTTTTGTATTTTCGGGTTTGATCGTTCAGGGATGAATGATGGGTAAATTGGTATCTGTTGTAATGACCGAGTCCGTCGTTACAAGTAAAACCTTTGTGCCAATTTTAAGAGTTAAAAAACTCCGAGTTTGGGAGATTGAAACTCTGGCTGGGCTAGTTTCGGTCGGATTTAGAGTGAGGTATGATCTAGGGAAATTCGGGTAAGGATTGGGTTAGATGTCTTAATGCAAGCTAGTTTTCCTTGTATCTAAGACATAAAGGAGCCCGGGGGACTTTTTAGAATTGAATTCGGGTAAGTAGAACTCCGAAATCGAGGTTGACCTGAAGGGGTTGTTCCAGGACGTCTGAAAAATAAGTGTGTTATAAAATGGACTAGTTTTGGAGATTCTATGACTTTCTATCTCATGTCACTCTGCCATAGAGACCTCTACCGTAGCGGAGAAAATACCGCTACAGCGAAAGTCAATGTGGGTCAGCCTCTGCCATAGCAGAAGACTCCACTACAGAAGTACCGCCATAGCAGAGCGGACCGCTATAGCAGAGTGTGACAGGATTTAATGCAGAAACTCCCCTAAAATAGTTCAGTTTTTCTTCAACTCATTTTTGGAGAAGAAGGGGGCAATTTTGGGCGATTTGTACCAGTTTTCCACCGTTTTTGGTCCTAAAGGTAAGGAATGTACTCACCAAACTTTGTG
This sequence comes from Jaltomata sinuosa, assembly GCA_003996215.1. Lineage (NCBI taxonomy): Eukaryota > Viridiplantae > Streptophyta > Magnoliopsida > Solanales > Solanaceae > Jaltomata > Jaltomata sinuosa. The sequence continues at coordinate 177,781 of QJPP01007383.1, forward strand.
ATATCTTTTCTACACTATAGAATTGCTAGGGGTGGACTTGAGAAAAGGTTTGGGATAACCTAGGATTGTAGAATCCGGGGGAAAAAAGGGATACTAGGGTGCTAGAGTTCTTGGGTCTTGATTCTTGATAATGGGTGATGATAATTTAGCCATAATTCTCTAAGAGAATCTGTAAAAATGATGAATTTAGGTGATTTAATAGTGGTAAAGCCCGGGAATGGGTGGAATGATCATGGTTTGGCCTGGGGAGTAGGATTTTTGTATAATCTGGGTAATTTAGGCCAGTTAATTAACTATAGTGTTTATGTGTTTGTTTTTAGGCCAAGAAAAAGCAAGGGATCCAGAAAAAGGGAAAGCTCCGGCACTGTAGAGCTTGATTATTTGAGGTAGGTGATGGTTATTAATTCCTGTATGCATTGTATGTTTGTGTACCTTTGTCTAAGTATTTGTATGGTTTGCATTGCTTAGGGAATAATTTAGAAATGTCCAAAAGTCCTGTCTTCAGTCTTGTGAAATAAACTAGGTGTTATTGCTTGTTGGTTTGCCAGTGTTGCTTGTTCATTGTTTATGACTGTGGATTTATGTGACATTCGGTTGGCTTGGGTACCATGCCTAGTACGGGTATACTAACGGTTGGCTCGGGTACCAAGCCTTATATGGGATATACTAATGGTTGGCTCGGGTACCACTCCTGGTACGAGATATACTAACAATTGGCTCGGGTACCACCCCTGGTAAGGGTTTACTTTATTGTACTGTTACATCTTTACTAATGGTTTCTTGAGTAGACCGGGTTATTCTTATGATTTGTGATTGTGATTTGGGTCCTTGAGAGGTCGAGTTATTACATTGATCTATGAGTTTGGTCTTGGTGTAGACCGGGTTGTATGTTTGACACTTAGGTATTTTTTAGAGGGGATCGGGTGGGTCCGGGATATGTAATGCGGTATAATTATTGTTATTGTGGTTTGTTAATCATGGTTGTGAAAGTGGTTTACATGTGGGGACAAGTTATGGAGAGACTTGTAGTCTAGAAGTATTTGTTGATTTGTTTACGTGTTTTTTGTACTCTTACTTGACTTCTGTACTATCCATACATTGTTTATTTGGTACTGGCTGATGATCCTACCAGTACACGGTGATTGTATAGTGATACTGCACTTGCTTGTATTTTTGTGAGTACAAGAAATCTTCCGGCGGTTGACGCACAATCTCATCTGTAGGCCTGACACTTCGAGATATCAAGGGTGAGTTGTTCAACCAAGTTACCTTGATTTCTATCGATTGAGTTATAGCCCACTTGTTTTGGGCTTAGACTATTCCTTTTTTTGGGGTTGCATCCCCATACTCTAGTTTTGGTAGATGTTTTTGGTACGATGACTTTCAGATTCTAGGGAAGGATTTTTTGAAGGTTATATTTGTATAGAGTTGTTTATTTATATTGTTGCTAGTTTACTTTTTTGCGCTAGTTTTAGGCTGTTAGGCTATGCTAAGGTTTGAGTTCTACTGGTTCGCTCATCCGGGGGTTGGGTGGGTGCCACTCAAGATGGTCCGGGTCGTGACATCTAAGCACTTATGAAATCAAGCAGTGTTCATGGCTGAAATGAATAAAACCATGAGAACTATAAACGGTTAAAGGTTAGTTGTGTGACTTGTATTGTCTAGGTGTACAACAAAGTTCGATGGTTCAAAGATATCACTTCTACCGATTGACTGAGTGCATTCGATATAAGTTCACTACGAAAAGTTCAAAGGGAAACCTACTTATCCAGATGCAATTAATTTTTGCTTGTAGATCACACACTTGTTCGTATATTCTTTCATCTTATAGCCATTCCCCATTCATGTGGGGGATTGTTGGGGATTAGTAATGAAAAGTGTATAGTAAATGGAGGGAACAGAAATGGAAGGAAAATAAAATTTCACTTTTGCTTTTGTAAAGATCATTTGTACCACATTGGTGGTGGAAAGGAAATTTCAACTGTTTAATTGAGAAACACTTTCTCATGGTATTAAAGGGGTTGAGAAGAAAATAAGCCTCGCGCCATCGTCTTCATCGGCACGGCTCGGCTTCAGCTTTGGCTTTGGCTTTGGATTTATCAAAGATCGATTGAGAGATTATCTTCTTGGAAAAAGTTTATTTGAACTTAATTATTTAAGCCAAAATTTTAACCCAGAATATTTCTCCATGTGTGAACCGCACTTTTTCTTGTGCAAAACATACACGAATCGCACATCGAAAGGCTGCGTCCTTTTGACTCACTGTTTCGTGAGGTGCAAAGAGACATGCGATGCGTACAATGCCATGTGCATTTTTCACATCATTTTGCATATCACGTCCAGTTCTAGAATACTCACTGGTTTCGTATGCATCGAGATGTGCGACGCGCACTTCCTCTTGTGCGAACCGCACATCATCCCATCGTATCCGAAATAGTGTAACTTTTTTGAACCTTTTCTTCCTTTCTAAAGCAATATTTATTGGTTATAAATATCTTATTCTTTCTCAGATATGAAGCACGAAGTTAAGTACTATTTGAGTACGAAAAACACAAGTATACTTCTACATTTCTTCTAAAATTCAAGTGTGATTTACTACCGTTGAGTGGTTCGCTGTTCAACAAAATTTGAGGTACCGCTATTCTGTTGATGCTTAATCACTCTATCCTAGGAGGATATATTCCATCAACCTCGGGTGTTTGAGGGGAATAATTTCCTTAAGGACACACTGTGCATTTAGTGGGCTCGATTTCTTCTTCATCTCTTTTTTCTTATACTATTTTTCATAAATAGTTTAATTTCTTGTTTCTACTTACTTTTTATTTTAAATAAAGATTTTATATCACCCAAATTAATAATGATTAGCATTTGAGTTTTCCATATAATTTTTTTATACTTTGTCCCAACAGAATCAAGAATAGAGTTTAAAATGCAACATCATGCAATTAAAACACAACAAGAACGGAACAACCACAGAAAGGATGAGATAAGGAATTTATATCCTTGATGTAAGTGAAAATAGAGTTTTCCTGAGTTAGTTACACTTGGTACTGTAACGAACGGGTCCGTCGCTACGGGTGAACCATTCGTGCCAATTCTTAGAGTTAGAAAACTCCGAGTTTGGGAGTATAAAATTCTGGGCTAGTCTAGTCTCAACTAATTTTGGAGCGAGGTATGGTCTAGGACAATCCGGGTAAGGATTAGTTTAAATGTCTTGATTTGAGCTAGTTTTCCATTTAGCTAAGACATAAAGGAGTCTTAGGGACTTTACAGAATCGAATTCGGGTAAGTAGAACTCCCAGAATCGAGGTTGACATGAAGGGGTTGTTCCGGGACATTGGAAAAATAATTGTGTTGTAAAATGGACCAATTTGGGAGATTTTATGACTTTATGTCATCTCAACCGCCGTAGCGGTTGACACTATGCCATAACGACCTCCGCTGTAGCGAAGAAAATACCACTACAATGGAAGTCAACATCGGTCAGCCTCCGCCATAGCGGACGACTCCGCTACGGCGATACCGCTATAGTAGAGCAGACCGCTATAGCGGGGCGTGATGGAATTTAATGCAGAAACTTCTTCAAAATAGTTCAAAAGAAGGGGGCGATTTTGGGCGATTTCCGTCCGTTTTTCACTATTTTTTGTCCTAAAGGTAAGGATTCTACTCCCCAAACTCCGTAATATCTTTCCTACGCTATAGAATTGCTACGGGTGGACTTGGGGAAAGGTTTGGGATCACCTAGGATTATAGAATCCAGGGAAAAAGAGGAATTATAGGGTACTAGAGTTCTTGGGTATTGTTTATAGTTAATGGGTAATGATCACCAAGCTTAAATTCTCTAAATGTATCGGTATAAATGATAATCTTAGGTGAATTAATGGCGGGAGAGCCCGGAAAGGGTTGGGATGATCATTGTTTGGCCTGGGAATTAGGACTTTGTATAATCCGGGTAATTTTAGGCCAGTTAAATAACTATAGTGTTTAGGTGTTTGTTTCTAGACCAAGAACAAGCAAGGGATCCTGAAAAAGGGAAAGCTCCGACACTGTAGAGCTTGATTATTTGAGGTAGGTGATGGTTATTGATACTTGTATGCATTGTATGTTTGTGTATCTTTGTCTAAGTATTTGTACAGTTTGCATTGCTTAGGAAATGATTTAGGAATATTCAAAAGTCCTGTTTTCAGTCTTGTGAAATGAACTAGGTGTTATTACTTGTTGGATTACAAGTATTGATTGTTCATTGTTTGTGACTGTGGATTTATATGACATTCGGTTGGCTCGGGTACCATGCCTTGTAGGGTATACTAACGGTTGGCTCGGGTACCATGCCTGGTACGGGATATACTAATGGTTGACTCAGGTATCACGCCTGGTACGGGAAATACTAACTGGTTAGATCGGGTACCATGCCTGGTACGGGTTTACTTTATTGTATTGTTGCATTTTTGTGTTGGTTCCATTAGTGGACTGGGTTGTGTTGCAGAATTGTGATATCTGCCTATGGTCCTTGAGAGGCCAGGTTATTATTGCTAATCTGTGAGTTTGGTCTTGGTGTAGACCGGATTGCATGTTTAACACTTAGGTGTTGTTTAGGGGGATCCCGGGGTGGGTCAGGAATATGTGAAATGGTATAATTGTTGATTTCTACTGATTGTTAATCATGGATATAAAGGTGGATTACATGTGGGTACAAGCTAGGAAGGGACTTATAGTCTAGGGATATCTGTTGGCTTGTTACATGTTTCTTGTACTCTTACTTGACTATTGTACTATTCATATACTATTTATTTGAAACTGGCTGATGATCCTACCAGTACACGATGGTTGTGTACTGATACTGCACTTGTGTTTCTTTTTGTGAGAACAGGAAATATTCTGGTGGTTGACGCACGACCTCACCTGTAGGCCTGACACTTCAAGACATCAAGGGTGAGTTGTTCGATTGAGCTGCCTTGGGTTCTTTCTTATTGATTGTAGCCCACTTATTTCGGGCTTATACTATTGCTAATTTTGGGGTTTCATCCCCATACTCTAGATTTGGTAGCGTTTTGGTACGATGACCTTCATATTCTAGGAAGGGAATTTTTCGTAGGTTATTTATAAAAGATTTAGACTATTTTGAATTTCTAGTTTATTTCTTGCATTCTGGTTTTAAGTTTTTAGGCTATGCTAAGGGTTGAGTTCTATTGGTTTGCTCATCCGAGGGTTGGGTGGGTGCCACTCATAGCGGTTTGGGTCGTGACAAATATGGTATCAAAGCCCTAGGTTTGTTGATCTCATCGTACTAAAACAGGTCTAGTAGAGTCTTGAGGAATGATACGAAGATGTCTGTACTTCTCCGCGGGAGGCTATAGGACTTTAGGAAAAATATCTCTTCTTCTTTCTTCGTGCTGTAACTCTATTCCAATTGGTATCTGGTGATACAAATTGGTATCTGACTCTTTCACTCTTCTGTCTACAGATGGTTAACACCAGTAACAACAGAGCTAGAGTGGCGGTCCTAGTGGCGGGCCCGACTGTCAGAGGTAGAGACAGGGGTAGGGGCAGAGGTTGAGGTAGAGTCACACCCGCCAGGGGTGAAGCTCAAGCTGCTACAGGAGAGCAAGAAGCAACCCCTCATCTACCTGAGGAACATGTTGTCAAAGATGTGGAAGTTGTTGTGAGGGATGATGGGGCGTAAGCAGAGGCAGCACCGGCTGGAGGTGCAGGCCTTCCCTCTATGACGCCCAAAGCATTTCAGTAGGCTTGGAACTTCTTGAGTGGGTTGATTTGTGCCGGAACCACCCGTGCGGGTGCTGCAAATAAGGCTCTGAGCACTCAGCCAGCAGTCATTACGGCTCCTAGGATGGATGCAGCTTCAGGCACCGGTGAGTTCTTCAGGCCAATGTTAGGCCCGGTAATGACAGAAAGTGAACACGAGATGCTGACCAAGTTTCTCAAGCTGAAACCTCCCATGTTTCAGGGTACTGATAGGGAAGATGCTTATGAGTTCATATTGGATTGCTATGAGAGGCTGCACAAGATAGGCATTGTGCAACAACATGGGGTTGAGTTCATCACATTTCAGCTGCAGGATGATGCCAAGCAGTGGTGGAGATCTCATGTGGAATGTCGATCATCTGTTTTGCCCCCACTGACTTGGGAGCAGTTTCACGCTCTCTTCTTAGAGAAGTATATACCCCGTAATCTTAGAGATAGGAAGAAGGATGAGTTCTTGAATTTGGAACAGGGTAGCATGTCAGTCTCTGCTTATGAGGCAAAATTCCATGCTTTGTCTTGTTTTGCTACTCAATTGTTGGGTTCAGAAGAGAAGAGGGTTAGATTGTTCGTAAAGGGTCTGAATATCGAGCTTCAGGTATTGTCTGTGCATATGACTTCATCATTGAAAGGCTTCAATGAAGTGGTAGATTATGTAAAGAAACTTGAGGGGGTCAAGCAAGCGGGGCAGGCTAAATGTTAGCCAAGAAGACCCAGAATGAGGGAAATTACAGTGGTTCGTACTCCAGGGGCCAGAATCAGCAGATATACTCAGCCCTTCCTATTCAGTCAACTCTGCCAGCGGCTACAGGTGGTCATCCGGGAGCTAATCAACAGTTTTCATCTCTTAGAGGCCAGGGAGCCTCTTACACATATGCCAGCAGGCCTGCACTTGATCGTGGTTGCTTCCATTGTGGTGATCTGGGCCACTTTAAGAGGGAGTGCCCCCAAAGGCAGACTAGTAATCAGGTTCAACAGAAGTCTAAGGCTGTGGTCCTGGCAGGTAGAGGTGGCCATGCTAGAGGTCGTCTACAAGGTGGCCGAGGTAACTTTCAGGGAGGCCGGAGAGATAGAGGAAATGGTGGTTCGGGTAGTGGTGTGGCGCAACTGGCCAAGGAAGTTGCCTGGATTGATGATCGGGCTCACTGTTACACATTTCCAGGAAGGTTCGAGGCTGAGGCATCAGACGTAGTGGTCACAGGTAGTATTCTTGTCTGTGATAGAATGGCTTTGGTACTTTTTGACCCAGGTTCCACATATTCATATGTGTCTGTGAAATTTGCTATGGGTCTGGAATTGACTTGTGATATCCTTGATTCCCTTATCCATGTTTCTACCCCGGTTGGAGAGTCAGTGATTGTGACTCATGTTTATTGTAGATGCTCTGTTGTGTTTGTGGGGTTGCATACATGGGTAGACTTGGTAATTCTGGATATGGTAGACTTTGATGTCATTTTGGGCATGACCTGGTTATCCCCTTACCATGTTGTGTTGAATTGTAACACCAAGTCTGTGGCTCTAGAAATTCTGAGTAAGGATAGGCTAGAGTGGGAAGTAGTGTACAGGGCAAAGTCGGTCAAGGTGATATCATTTGTTCGGGCTAGAAAGTTATTGGGGAAGGGTGCCTAGCCTTTTTGGCTCATCTCTGGGATGATAGTATGGAGTCCCCATCTATTGAGTCAGTTCTAGTTGTTTCAGAGTTTCGAGAGGCGTTTCTAGTGGATTTGTCTTGTATGCTTCTGGATAGGGATATCAATTTCTGTATTGACTTGGAGCCGGGCACTCGCCCAATTTCCATCGCTCCTTATCATATGGCTCCGGCAAAGTTAAGGGAGCTTAAGCCTCAGCTCCAGAAACTCCTAGATAAGGGATTTATCCATCCCAGTGCTTCGCCTTGGGGTGCCACTGTCCATTATTTCAAACAGGGGTATGCAATTTACCTCCAAGTTTTGGGGTAAGTTGCATGAGGAGTTGGGCACTCAACTCACCTTTCGTACAACCTTCCATCCTCAGACTGATGGTCTGTCAGAGAGGATGATTCAGGTGTTGGAGGACATGCTGAGAGCATGTGTGATTGACTTCGGGGGTCATTGGGACTAGTTTCTACCATTATGTGAGTTCTGATACAACAATAGCTACCACTCCAGTATCGACATGGCACCGTTCGAGGCTCTGTATGGGAGGAGTTGTAGGTCACCTATAGGGTGATTTGAGAAAGGCGATGTAAAGCCTTTGGGCGTATACTTGGTAAGAGAAGCACAAGAAAAGGTAAGAGGCATTCAAACCAAGTTACTAGCCGCCCAAAGCAGGCAGAAGGAATATGCAGATTGCAAGGTAAGGGACATGGAATTTCAAATTGGTGAGTAGGTATTGTTGAAAGTGTCACCAATGAAGGGAGTTATGTGTTTCGATAAGAAGGGCAAGCTCAGCACTTGGTTCATCAGACCATTTGAAGTTCTTGAGATCGTAGGGACAGTGGCTTACAGATTAGCACTGCCGCCCAGTCTGTCGGGTGTCCATCCGGTATTCCATGTATCCATGCTGAAGTGATACCATGGGGATGGGGACTACATCATCAAGTGGGATGAGGTGTTGTATTATAAGGATCTTCGCTATAAAGAGGAACCGGTTTTGATTCTTGACCGGGATGTCCAGAAATTGATGACAAAGGTGATCAGTATGGTAAAGGTTCAATATAAGCATTATCCGATTGAGGAAGCCACTTAGGAAACAGAGAAGGACATGCGGTACAAGTACCCTCACCTGTTTGAGGATACAAGTACTACTCTTTTCGCTCTTTACTTTCAGTATTTTTGAGTTTGATCGTTCAGGGATGAATAATGGATAAATTGGTATCTATTGTAACGATCGGGTTCGTCGCTACGAGTGAACCATTCGTGCCAATTCTTAGAGTTAGAAAACCCTGAGTTTGGGAGTTTGAAATTCTGGTCTAGGCTAGTCTCGGTAGGTTTTAGAGCGAGGTATGGTCTAGCGCAATCTGGGTAAGGATTGGGTTAAATATCTTGATTTGAGCTAGCTTTCCATTTATCTAAGACATAAAAGAGTCCAAGGGACTTTACAGAATCGAATTCGGGTAAGTAGAACTCCCGAAATTGAGGTTGACGTGAAGGGATTATTCCGGGACGTCAGGAAAATGAGTGTGTTCTAAAATAGACCAATTTTTGGGACTTTATGACTTTCTGTCCCGTTTCAACCACCGTAGCAATTGACATTCCACCATAGCGACCTCTGTTGTAGCAGAGAAAATACCGCTACAGCGGAAGTCAACGTCGGTCAGCCTCCGTCATAGCGGACGACTCCACTGTGGCGGTACCGCTATAGCAGAGCGTACCTCTATAACAGAGCATGACGGGATTTAATTCAGAAACTTTCCCAAAATAATTTAGTTTTTCTTGAAACATTTTGGGAGAAGAAGGTGGCAATTTTCGGCAATTTCCATCCGTTTTTCACTATTTTTCGTCCTAAAGGTAAGGATTCTACTCCCCAAACTCCGTAATATCTTTCCTACGCTATAGAATTGTGAGGGGTGGACTTGGAAAAAGGTTTGGGATAACCTAGGATTGTAGAATCCAGGGAAAAAAGGGAATTCTAGGGTGCTAGATTTCTTGCGTATTGTTTATAGTTAATGGGTAATGATCACCAAGCTTTAATTCTCTAAATGTATCGGTATAAATGATAATCTTAGGTGAATTAATGGTGGGAGAGCCCGAAAAGGGTTGGGATGATAATGGTTTGGCCTGGGTATTAGGACTTTGTATAATCCGGGTAATTTATGCCAGTTAATTTACTATAGTGTTTATGTGTTTGTTTCTAGACCAAGAACAAGCAAGGGATCCTGAAAAAGGGAAAGCTCCGGCACTGTAGATCTTGATTATTCGAGGTAGGTGATGGTTATTGATTCATGTATGCATTGTATGTTTGTGTACCTTTGTCTAAGTATTTGTACGGTTTGCATTGCTTAGGGAATAATTTAGGAATGTCTAAAAGTCCTGTTTTCAGTCTTGTGAAATGAACTAGGTGTTATTGCTTGTTGGTTTACAAGTGTTGATTGTTCATTGTTTGTGACTGTGGATTTATGTGACATTCGGTTGGCTCGAGTACCACGCCTGGTATGGGATATACTAACGATTGGCTCGAGTACCACGCCTGGTACTGGTTTACTTTATTGTATTGTTGCATTTTTGTGTTGGTTCCATGAGTGGACTGGTTTGTGTTGCTGAATTGTAATATCTGCTTATGGTCTTTGAGAGGCTGGGTTATTATTGCCGATCTGTGAGTTTGGTCTTGGTGTAGACCGGGTTGCATGTCTAACACTTAGGTGTTATTTAGGGGGATCTCGAGGTGGGTCCGAAATATGTGAAATAGTATAATTATTGATTTCTATTGGTTATTGATCATGGATATAAAGGTGGATTACATGTGGGTACAAGCTAGGAAGGGGCTTATAGTCTAGGGATATTTGTTGGCTTGTTACATATTTTCTGTACTCTTACTTGATTATTGTACTATTCATATACTATTTATTTGGAGCTGGCTGATGATCCTACCAGTACACGGTGGTTATGTACTGATACTGCACTTGCGTTTCTTTTGTGAGTACACGAAATCTTCTGGCGGTTGACGCACGACCTCACCTGTAGGCCTGACACTTCAAGATATCAAAGGTGAGTTGTTCGATCGAGCTGCCTTGGGTTCTTTCTTATTGGTTGTAGCCCACTTGTTTCGGGCTTAGACTATTACTAATTTTGGGGTTGCATCCCCGTACTCTAGATTTGGTAGCGTTTTGGTACGATAACCTTCAAATTCTAGGAAGGGAATTTTTCGCAGGTTATTTATAAAAGATTTAGACTGTTTTGAATTTCTAGTTTATTTCTTGCATTCTGGTTTTAAGCTGTTAGGCTATGCTAAGGGTTGAGTTCTATTGGTTCGCTCATCCGGAGGTTGGATGGGTGTCACTTACGGCGGTCTGGGTCGTAAGAGGTACTTAGTTTTGGCTATTTATTTTACCATTTTGTAGAATTTCAATTGCTAAATAAAATTCTTTATTTACAAAAAAAAAAGGTCTCCTATTACAAACATTTGATTCTGTAAACATATGTGCAGGGAATAACATTTTGTTAAAATTTGCGAGGTATATATATATATGGAGTATTAGTTATGTATCCGTTCTTTAAGATAGACCCGTTAGCTTCATATATAGCTCATTGCACAACAAACTGTTCTTGCCTACTAAACTATTTCTTTTTCACTTAAATTATTTAATATTTATTTTGTGGTTATTAATAGATATTAATGTTATTAATGTTATTTTCAAACAGAAAAAATCTTCTCAATTTAAAGCATATATACTGCAAAATTGACATGATAAAATATTATTTTCTCCTTTCTATATAACTTTTTTGAAATCACAAAATATCAGAGTGTTAGTGGTCAATTGGTTGAAATTGTTGAAGCAATTTTCACTCTAATGGCAATCCGTCACATGAGAATATTTTCATTATCTTAGAGAAGAACATGTCAGACGAGCCTTAATATTTGATGATTTAAATTATCAATCTAAATATTTCATACTCAATCATATCTCCTATGTTACATATAGGTCTATATTTTTTTGGTTTAATTCTAAAGTTAATTACTTTAATATCATTTCGTATTTGATCATACGTTATAAATCGGTGCAAAATTCATATCAGAAGAATATCATTAAACAAAAATAGAGCAAACATGTTTTGTGAATGTCAGAATATAGAGGATCATACTCTATATGTAAGGCCACTAATTGAAATCTTAATAGATATTAAATTAGAAAAATATAATATAAATTCATATGTAGATAATATCAATAATTAAAACTCAAATTCAATATGTCATATTGAAAACAAAATATAGTTCATAATCATTAATTGAATTATAGGGAAAATATTAAATTAAAAATATTATAGTAAACAAATACATATAAGAGGATGATAGGGATTGTGTGAGGATATTTATGATTTTGATTAATTTGCAAAAAAAATAATGCTAAAATTTAGACAATGAATTAAACTTATATATTAATTTCTTTTTTATAAGTATTCTATTATAACTTGTCGAGGTGCTAAATATGCTAACATTCTTTCATATAAACATTAAAATATCATTTTACAATAAGTTGAATCTTCAAATTGTTTAGTAAGCATGTATTTACGATTACCTTTATCTATTGCAGGTACATATACTGCTTTTTAATTTAAGACAAAAAAATTGAATGTTTCTTTTAATTTCTTAGACTTCGTGTCAACTTAAAACTAAACAAATAAATGATCATTCGTGTCTTTGCCCCAATTAAAATGGAGGGAATATAATTATTCTATGGTTAAAATCGTATTTCTTTAATAAGGATGTCAAATATAAAGTTCAAATTTTAAAAGTTTGCAAATATAGAATATACCTTATGCAATTAATTTTAAAAAGGTAACATAAAATAAGAAATCATCAAATTAATTACTTAAGTAAATATGCGAAGAAATAACATAATCCCACTAATTTACAGTATCACAAACAAATACATCTCACCTCTGAAAGGTTGGAACAGGTTAATTTAGAAAATAATAAGCTGACACATGTATCTTGAAACATCAAGAAGCAACAACAATAATTGAGCACAATTGACAAAGTTGACCAAAGATCAAGCATGGCAGGCATTCTCAGAATTAGTACGTCTGCCAAATAGGAAATACCCTAAAGTATGTCCGGCCACGACAACTATTAAAACACCAACGTTAAATGACATAACTGCAAGCATGAGAAGATAAGCAAGGGCTATTTTAACACCATGCACGAATGTCTTAACAAGACCATTATTTGCCAGCTTGCCTTTAAAGTAATTGCAGCTAGAGAGCCACTCCACAAGCAGAGAGACTACAAATACAATGATCAGAGCTAGGGCGTACATGCCCGTGCGCGTTCCTGGCCAGCCTGAGAATAGAATTTCAGCATTTTTGCTCCAGAAAAAGGTCATGTGTGTCAACCCCATGCCCATCATCATATGCTCCTGGTCATTATTATTCATGTGATCTTGTGGTGGTGGTGGTGACATTCCTCCCATTCCTGGCATGTCATGATCCATATGGCTTTCCTAGTTTAAGCCCTCTCTCCTCTTAATTTGTATTAATAAGGTATGGCTTTTGCAAATTGATTTAGCCTTTCGGATATTGAATATTGGAGACTACCTGTTATATTGAGTAGGGGCCAAACTTGGGTAGTACTACTATTCTGTACTGCTTAATTGGGTTGACTATACTTCTTATTCTTGTATTGTACTTCTTATCTTCTTCATTATTTAAAAAAAAAATAAGTTGTTGTTTGGACATAAAAATGGTGAAATTTGAAAAAATGTATTATCAGTTTTTCAGTTGAAAATAATATTTAAAAATTAAAGTTATTTTTGGACATGAATATAAACTGAAATTGTTTTTTCAATTTTTGTGAACGATTTTAAAAAAAATCAATTTTTTTAAACTCCGATATAAAATTTCGCAAAAAAGTGAAAATTATACATGACAAAATGGGCACTAAATCTGTTCGTATTTTTGTAATTTACAAGCTCGCCTAATTCAAATTCGTGCGGTATAGAGCTTACACCAGGAGTTTCTCCATTATTGAAATTCCAATTTAAAATCTTTGATTAGAGATAAAGAAATTTCATTCATTTCACTATATAATTCTGTTAGCCCTTGATTAGTTTTATTGATGACACCTGACTAGTTACTTACTGTGCAGAAAAATAGAAAAGTAGATCTTTTTCTTCTAGGAAAACAACACCAACATACAAAGTGAGGCAATGTAACACCCAGGTATTTATAGTTGTCCTTCATTCCGTATCAAAGGCTTATAAATTTAAATTTAAAAATTTTATTGTGATATTGTGCATGATTTGAAAAAAATTGATCTAAGTTAAAACTTGAAAAAAATATATTATTATATGAGACTGACTTTATTCGAAATATTTTTTTATTAATTATGATATATTCAAAAATTATATTTATATTATTATGAATCTATGCAATACCTGAATACTTACGTGATCCAACTCAACAATAAATGGGAAGGAGGAGGCGTGGTGTTGACACACCCCCTCCACGTGGAACTAGAAGAATTAGACATCAAAGGGTGTAATAAGTGAATGGTCACTTTGCAGTTGATAATTAATTAATTAATGTTGGCCAAGTTATCCCTTTACGTAATTATCTATATATGTTCTATGTATATGGTGCAAATCTGTAGCTCATTTGAGAAAATCCAAATAAAGTTGTTCTTCTTCCAATTCATGTTTACATGTTTCCAATCATGATACATGACCCTTCACTTTTCTTTCCCCCCCAATATATTAGGCTCCAGTGCACTTTGTATTCATCACTCAATGGATGACTGGTAAATATAGCCTCTGCAACTCGTTATATACATATCTAAATATGCTAGAGAAAATAAGAGAAGTCTTGGATAGTGTAAGATCCAAGAAATCATAAGGTGATCATAGTTATAAGCTTGAATATCGGGATGAGATACATATCGGCTTTTATTGTACGCGATTAGTGATCCCATTGGTTAAGAGCTCAAGGTTAGTTGGTTTTCATGATAAGAAGGAACGTTATTCTTAGAGGGTAACTCTAGATGCAGAAGATTTAGTCGAGATAGGCTTGAACATGGTTGAAGAAGGTAGTCAGACTCAGACCTTAGTATCTACAAATGCGCTGGTGAAGATTTTAGTTGCAAATGGTAAATGTGCTATTCAGGGAAGTTAGTGTAGTTAAAAATGTGTTCTTAAGCTTAAAAATTATCAGCTGTGTTGTTTAGGTGGGGATAGTCTTGTTCTTACTCCCAGCCCAGGGCGTTCATATCATATCAGTTCAGATCTACCGGTAATCATTCCTAAGGCCAGAAGACCGTACGTTCAGCTAAGTCTATGGTAGTAAGTTCAGTTTAGAAAATAATAGTTTTCTCGTATAGCTACTCCTCTAAGTTTGTTGTTTCATTCATTTGACTATGATTCCTAAGAATGTGTTCGATCACTACGATTTTCAGTCGAGTCCTTACTCTTAATCCAGACCAGTTATCATGTTAGATATTCGGTTTCATGTTCCATCAGTTATACCTATGCTCTCAATATGCATATATGTTCCATGAATTCATCTCAGTTTATATTTCCGGCAAAAATCTATTACCATGAAATACTTCAGCTATTAGAACTCCGTTGATAGGATTGCAACCCTTTCCCCTCTCCAATCTCAACTTAGTAGTCTTCATTCGAGGACGAATGATCCCAAGGGGGTAATATTATAACATCCCAGAAATTTTAAGTCAAGATCCGATCCGTTCTTCATTTGTTATTAGACCCAAACTAGATGAATTTTCTATGAATCTAAGAATCTAGATCAATTCCTAAGTTTTGAAGGTGTATTAGATGTGAATCGAAGTCATAAAGGACCCCTAGCTCAAAGTTAAGTTGAAAGCCCTTCTACCGATTTAGTTTTCATGTAAGTTCTAACTAGGGTCAACTTCAAATGATCATAACTCCTAGAATATAAAGTGTTAGGTAGCCTAGTACCCACTAAATTAAAGGTATTTGAATTATATTTCCAACGCCACTGACCGCTCGTTAATATGATTCAGGAGTAAAACATTATGAGCATTTTGGTGTAGCACTATCAGCTGTCAAAAATCCGACGGCCTGGCTGACGAGCGTGGCAAATTCTGACGGGCGTCCCGGATGCCCATGGTGAGCATGACGGCCCATGGTGGAAGAGCGTGGAAATCAGCCAGTAAGCCTGTTTGTCCCCTGTGAATCCCACAGTTGGGTCCGACAGTCCGTGAGGGCCACGATGGCCCGTGGGAAGCCCCGTCCGGCGATTTTTCTATACTTTTTTCAGCATATAAGTTGGGGTTAGTTTAGTTCTTTCCTTACCTCAGGTCTTTCCCCTCATCTTTTAAACACCCAAAAGGGGTTATTCCTCATAAAAACATCACTCTATCTCTAAAGAATTCCCGCAAGACTCTAAGGCAAGGTACCTAGGATTTCAAGCAAGCAAGATCATAAAATCTCAAGCAAGAAAGTCTCTCCAGAGTTTTCTTTCAGATTTCTTCTCCAAGTCTCCACCTCCAACCTTAAGGATTCTTCTCCAAGCTTCATCCCCAAAGTTCTAGCTAGAAGTTCTTCATGTTTCAGGTATGTGGGTATTCAATAAGGGATTCCCTTCACCCTTATGCCCAAAACCCCCATGTTTTACTTGGATTTATGGAATTATGAATTTAAGGTTCTTACCCAAATTGGAGAAAAGTTATGAGTTTTGTTTTAAAGTATCAATTTATGATTTCCCATTCATTACTCATATTTTAGTTAAGATTCCTTGTATAATTTCAAAAGCCCATATGTTTTGATAATGAATTCTAGAATGATTTCATTGAATTGCATGTTTTAAGCAAAATTGGCATGATTAGATAACATGGCCTCTATTATCATGAAATTGCATTCCTAATTCTTCAAGTTATGAATTTAGAAAGAAAAGTATGTTTTGAATTGTGGCTATGCTAAGCTATAAGGATTTTGAAGTATGAATTGCATGACATTAGATATGTCTCTATGTTTTATGAAAGGTTTGACATCTAGATATGTCTACCTAAGCTATATGAATTGCATGGTATTAGATATACCCTTATGCTTTTCAAACAGAATTGGCATTAGATATGTCACAGGTATATATGATCTATATGTATATATTTTGGGAGTAGTATTTAGCACCGAGTTGGACAGGGTGAAATTGCCCTTAGTCTCAGAACTACGTGCCATCGTAGGTGACCTCTGTGGCTTATGACAGGATCATGATATGATAAGGTTCTAACTTTGGCCGGTTAGAACTACATTTTTCAGTGTGGGTGTATGACACTGGACTCCATGTAGCTCAACATGGTTTATGTCGGTTAAGAGAAACTCCCGTATAAAAATTTAAGACTTATGCTTTTTTATTTAATGCTTTAAACTTTAAACTATGAGATTTACTTATGATACCTCCTTTATACATGAACTCAGTTTTCAGTTATGTTTTAAGTATGTTTTTGACATATTTATGCTTTCAAGTACATTTTATCATGACATATGCATATCTCACATACTCAGTACATTCCATAGTACTGAGTGCATACTTCTTTGTGTTGCATCCTATTATGATGCAGATCCTGTAGCCCACTCCGAGACTCGTGGCTAGTAGATCCGCAGCACATTCAACCAGCTTGGTGAGTCCTCTTCCTTCAAGGACTTGGAGTTTAGCTTCATTCTAGACTATTAGTTCTTTCATTTAGTTTTCAGTATTTAGAATTAGCTGGGGGCTTGTCCCAGCAACTCGTCTGTAGTAAATGCTTTCAGATATAGAGTCAGATATCCATCTTAATTCAGATTGTCATTTTTAGACATATATTTGTATAACTGATTAAGTTTCTCATTACTTTAGTTAAGCTTCTGTTCTTATGTTTTGTTCAATTTTTAAGTCATGCTAATGCCAGAGGGTTATGTTGAGATCATTTGTGATCTTGAGTCCCGTGTTACGTCCAGGGGGTAGGCTCGGGGCATGACAAACTTGGTATCAAAGCATCAGGTTCAAGAATCCTAGGGTGTCTGAAAGCTGCATTAAGTAGAGTCTTTCTCATGGGTGTGAAGCGCGCCACATTTATGAGGGAGAGGCTACCAAATGTTTAGTAAAATTCTACCTCTTTCATGTTCCTTATCGTGCAATAGAGTTTAACTCTATTCACCCCTATGTTTATGCGTTGGTCCCAGTTCCATTGTTTATACTTCATATATGAGGTGCAAGAAGTAGTAAATGTTAGATTATCTATCAGCGAGGTACTCTCATATCTCTTCCAGAACTTTGTTACTAATTATTCCTCAAGAAGGGAAAGTGTATACCTAGATCCTTGGGTAGTGTTGCCACCCGACAAATATTGTGTTGTAAGCCATTAGTAGTAGAATGGACCTCGAGCAAGAAGTATGAAGTCAGAAGTGTAGTAGCTTAGGGGGGGAAATAGCATTTGGTTAGAGCATGCATTCAGAGTTGTGTTTTTTTAGATAGGTGATAGGATGATACATCCCTTGGTGTGGACTAAAGAGTACTAAGTTATTGTGCTAGTATAGACCAAGTATAGAATGTGAACGAAAGAATGATAGTATGAGAGAGATAATGATGGTTTTATGGGATTTATCTGGTAAGTGTGGTATAGTATAATGTAAGACTTTAAGTTCATGAAATTAAAGCAAGTGTGAATATGTGAGAATGATATATATATGTGGGCCAGAGAAGGATATACAATTTTAAGCCTCTCAGTATAGGCTTTAACGCATTTGGTGTGGTGGGTAGTATAAATAGAGGACTTTGAGAGTTAGAACCATGTAAGTCTAGCATGTCATTGCAAGGGATAGGTTGTAAGTTATTGAATGTGGTATGTACAACCCCTATTTGAGGTAGAAATATTTAGGCTTAGGCTTTTTAGGCAAGGGAGAGTCTTATGCTATAGAAAGAAGTGGTATTCCTATTAGATTCTAAATTGGTGTCTGTTCTGCTTGGGTAAAATAAACATAGTTCTGTTTAGAGTTTGGCGAGAGGTACACACACTTAGAAAGGTAGAATGAACCCAAGGGGGAGATATTGTAGCACCCCGGAATCTGACCCAGCTTTTAAACTTAGAACCCAGAAAATTTTCTGAAATCTTAGACCTGACGGGCAAGCACCACGGGCGTCAGAGCTTCGACGGGCCATAGGGTGCATCGTGGGAATCATTCAGTGGCCCTGAACTGCAGCTTTCCCAACTCGATAGCCTAGGGTGATGGGTGTGGCACCAGCCATGGGACATCGACCCTTCCATGGGAACCCTTTAGTAGCGTTTTCCCCAATCCCTTAGTGCGGGCATCGTGGTTGCGACGGGCCATGGGAACCCACCATGGAAATCCTCCAGCAACCTCAAGCGTCAGCTAGTTTTCCCAATGACTTGGTCTGACGGGCCGTCATGGTTTCGATGCCCGTCGGGTAGCGTGTGTGATGAAAGTTTTTCTTCAATTTCTTCTTTAAGTTAGGGGTATTTTGGTCTTTTCCCCTATTCTCTTAAATCCCATTGAGGTTGTTTTGACACTTGTAGTGGGGTTTTATCCCCTATTAGCCTAATTCTTCCCTATTTTTTTCATTCTAAATTCCAAAAGGGAAAGAAATCCACTCCTCCAAGCTTCAATCTCCAAGCTAATGATCTCCATCTTATATTCGCCATCGCTCAAGGTTCTAGCTTAGAAGTCTTCAACCCTAGTATGTTTTGTTGTAGAATTTCTTCAAGTTACCCCTCTTAAATATGTTAGGGAAAAGAGGAGAAGTCTTGGATAGTGTAAGATACAAGAAACCATAAGGTGATCATAGTTATAAGCTTGAATATAGGGATGAGATACATATGGGCATTTGTTTTACGCGACTAGTGATCCTATTATTTAGGAGCTCAAGGTTAGTTGGCTTTCATGATAAGAAGGAACATTATTCTTAGAGGGTAACTCTAGATGCTGGAGATTTAGTTGAGATAGTCTTGAACATGGTTGAAGAAGGTAGTCAGACTCAGACCTTAGTATCTATAGGTGTGCTGGTGAAATCTTTTGTTGCAAATGGTAAGTGTGCTATTCAGGGAAGTTAGTGTAGTTAAAAAGGTGTTCTTAAGCTTAAAAGTTATCAGCTGTGTTGTTTAGGCGGGAATAGTCTTGTTCTTACTCCCAGCCCAGGGCGTTCATATCATATCAGTTCAGATCTACCGGTAATCATTCCTAAGGCCAGAAGACCCTACGTTCAGCTAAGTCTATGGTAGTAAGTTCAGTTTAGAAAATAATAGTTTTCTCGTATAGCTACTCCTCTAAGTTTGTTGTTTCATTCATTTGACTATGATCCCTAAGAATTTGTTCGAGCACTATGAGTTTCAGTCGAGTCCTTACTCTTAATCCAGACCAGTTTTCATGGTAGATATTCGGTTTCATGTCCCATCAGTTATACCTATGCTCTCAGTATGCATATATGTTCCATCAATCCATCTCAGTTTATATTTCCAGCAAAACACTATTACCATGAAATACTTTAGCTATTAGAACTCCGTTGATAGGATTACAACCCTTTCCCCCCTCCAATCTTAACTTATTAGTCTTTATTTGAGTACGAATGATCCCAAGGGGGAGATATTGTAACATTCCAGAAATTCTAAGCCAAGATCCGATCCGTTCTTCATTTATTGTTAGACCAAAACTAGATGAATTTTCTATGAATCTAAGTATCTAGATCAATTCCTAAGTTTTGAAGAAGTATTAGATGTGAATCGAAGTCATAAAGGACCCCTAGCTCAAAGTTAAGTTGAAATCCCTTCTACCGATTTAGTTTTCATGTAAGTTCTAACTAGGGTCAACTTAAAATGATCATAACTCCTATAATATAAAGTAATAGGTGGCCTAGTGCCCACCAAATTAAAGGTATTTGAATTATCTTTTCAACGCCATTGACCGCTCATTAATACGAGCCTGGAGTGAAAAGGTATGGGAATTTTAGTGAAACACTGTCAGCTGTCAAAAATCCGACGGCCTGGCCGATGGGCGTGGAAAATTCTGACGGGCTTCCCAGACTCCCGTGGTGACCACGACGGCCCATGGTGAAAGGTCGTGGAAATCAACAAGTGAGCTTGTTTGACCCACGTGAAAACCATGGTTGGGTCCGACAGCCCATGGGGGCCACGACGGCCCGTGGGAAGCCCCATCTGGTGATTTTTCTACACTTTTTTCAGTATTTAAGTTGGGGGTAGTTTTGTCCTTTCCATACCTCAGGTATTTCTCCTCATCTTTTAAACACCCAAAAGGGGTTATTCCTCATAAGAATATCACTCTATCTCTAAAGAATTCCTGCAAAACTCTAAGACAAGGTACCTAGGGTTTCAAGCAAGCAAGATCATAGAAGCTCAAGCAAAAAAATCTTTCAAGAGTTTTCTTTCAGATTTCTTCTCCAAGACTCCACCTCCAACCTTAAGGATTCTTCTCCAAGCTTTATCCCCAAAGTTCTAGCTAGAAGTTCTTCATATTTCAGGCATGTGGGTATTCAATAAGGTATTCCCTTCACCCTTATGCCCAAAGCCCCCATGTTTTACTTGGATTTATGATACTGTGAATTTAGGGTTCTTACCCAAATTGGGGAAAAGTTATGAGATTTGTTTTAAAATATCAATTCATGATTTCCCATTAATTACCCATGTTTTAATTTAAGATTCCTTGCATAATTTCAAAAGCCCATATATTTTGATAATGAATTCTAGCATGATTTTATTGAATTGCATGTTTTTAAGCAAAACTGGCATGTTTAGATAACATAGCCTCTACTATCATGAAATTGTATGCCTAATTCTTCAAGTTATGAATTTAGAAAGAAAAGTATGTTTTTAATTATGGCTATGCTAAGCTTTAAGGATTTTGAAGTATGAATTGCATGACATTAGATTTGTCTCTATGTTTAATGAAAGCTTTGACATTTAGATATGTCTACCTAAGCTATGTGAATTGTATGGTATTAGATATACCCTTATGCTTTTCAAACAGGATTGACATTAGATATGTCACAGGTATATATGAGCTATATGTATATGATTTTTTGTGAGTAGTATTTAGCACAAAGTTGGACAGGGTGAGATTTCCCTTAGTCCCAGAACTACGTGCCACCGTAGGTGCCCTCTGTGGCTTATGATAGGATCATGATATGATAAATTTCTAACTTTGGCCAGTTAGAATAATCTTTTTCAGTGTGGGTGTATGACATTGGACTCCATGTAGCTCATCATGATTTATGTCGATTAAGAGAAACTCCCGTATGAAAATTTAAGACTTATGCGTTTCTATTTCATGCTTTAAACTTTAAACTACGAGATTTACTTATGATACCACCTTTATACATGAACTTAGTTTTCAGTTATGTTTTAAGTATGTTTTTGACATATTTATGCTTTCAAGTACATTTTATCATGACATATGCATATCTCACATACTCAGTATATTCCATAGTATTGACTGCATATTTCTTTGTGCTGCATCTTATTATGATGTAGATCCTGTAGCCCACTCCGAGATTCGTGGCTAGTAGATCCGCAACACATCCAGCCAGCTTGGTGAGTCCTATTCCTTCGAGGACTTGGAGTTTAGCTTTATTCTAGACTATTAGTTCTTTCATTTAGTTTTCAGTATTTAGAGTTTGCTGGCGGCTTGTTCTAGCAACTCATTTGTAGTAGAGGCTTTCATACATAGAGTCAGATATCCAGCTTAATTCAGATTGTCATTTTTAGACATATAATTGTATAACAAATTAAGTTGCTTATTACTTCAGTTAAGCTTCCGTTCTTATGTTTTGTTCAGTTTTTAAGTCATGCTAATGCCAAAGGGTTATCTTGAGATCACTTGTGATCTTGAGTCTTGTGTTACGTCTAGGGGGTAGGCTCGGGGCGTGATAGGTTCTTCCCAACTATGCATGTTTTTGCAGAATTGAATTCCTTATGATACTATAATTTCCTGTACATATTTAAGTGATATTGCATGAAGTTTTACGGATATTTTCTTAAAATCTCATGAATTTAGATGAAATAAACTTAGCCTAGATTTACAGTATCTTTTGCATAAATTTGCTTTCTTTTCAAGAACTTAGCATGAAATTATAGTATTTTCACATGAATTAACTTTTCTGTAGAATTTAGCCTTGTCTACTAACACTCAGTTTTAAGCATGAAATTAGTCAATTTTTAGCCTACAGCTTTTCATATAATAAAGGTTTTCAGACTATTTAAGTTCTGATGCAGCATTCTGGAACTGCAGTTTTAAAAGAGCCTTCAGAAATTAGTTTTGGGAGTAGTACTTAGTACCAATTTGGACTAGGGTTCAACGTACTCTAAAGTCTCAGAATTACAAGCCACCGTAGGTTTATTTAGCCCCTCAGTTTGGTATTAGAACTAGTGATCACGCCAGTCCTGCCTCTATACCCTGGCAAGGTATATTGAATTGGCACCTTCCGAGCTTATGGAGTCGCGGGTAGGTGGTCTTGTTTGCTATTTATACCTGTCTTGTTTATGGTGGCTGATTAGGTTCTTGTTTGATTGTTACTGTATGATTTGTGTCAGGAGTAGTTAGGTTGTATTATGATGATTATTGATCTTCTTCCCCAAGTACTTCATTATTTGATGATATTAGTTAGCTCGGTTTGAGAAGTGGATTTCTCAATAAGTTATGGTTTGTAAGGCTTATGTCGAGAATAGGTAAGTACATTGTGGATAATCTTTGACTCCTACTTGAGTATTTACAGTACTTATGATATCAATTTAAGCTATTTATAGATTCAGGAGCAGGTCAGTACGCTCAGGTTATCTTTGACTCTCCTAGCTAATTACTTATAATATTTATGACATTAGCTTCAATTTCATCTTTCAATTGCCTTACATACTCGGTTCATTATTTCATACTTACGCCTCATTGCATAGGGGGGTTGCATTTACGCCTACAAGTCTCGAATAATGATTAGATAAACTTGCTGGATAACATAGTGGAGTTTCTATTGGATGGGTTGACTCATTTTCTTTTGTGGGTCGCCAGAGAATCTTAAAGGTTTGCTTGTTTTACTATGTATAGCTTTTGGGTAGGCTGTGGCCTCGTCCTACCAAGTATTGTATTCCTAGTGGCTTGTAGACTAGTCTGTTAGATCGTATAGCTTCATTGCTAGCCAGTTGGGCCTTGTTGTTATTGTTGATTGTTCAACAACCTGTTGGCCTAGCTTATATCATATATACCTATTTTTAGTTTCTTTATAGAGATCATTGGGTCTTGATGGCTTGCATAGCATTTATGATTTCCTAAATATCATGGTGGCCTCGACGGACAAAACAAGGCTTGTGATCTACCTGTTTATTGCTTTATATGAATTGTTAGGAGTAGCTATTTTCTTTATATAGCTGTTGAAAGGGGTCTCGCCGGCTGAAGACTTATTTTTACGTCGAGATATGCTTGTTTAGTTTCTTGATTTTGTGTGGATGCTATGCGCCATTGGCAAATGGTTCAACAAGGCCCACTCGGGCCTAATTTTTGGCATCAGGTGCCAGTTGCGTCCTCTAGTTTATGGCATGATAGGAAACATCACATATAAGGAAGGAAAGACCAATTTTACAGCAATACACACAAAGAGGGAAAAGATCAAAATGGAATCTCTCAAACATGAAAATAAATCAGAGACAAGAAAAGAGCTTTACATGAAAATAAGAAGACGCGAAAGACAATATTACACACAAAGAAAGAAGACAGTCAGCCAAACTCAATCAAGGCAAAGTGTGGCCTGGACTGAAGATCTCAATCATGGAAAATCAATATACTTCTTGATTGATGGAAACTCCATTGGGTTATCTTAAAAATCTAGTATTTGAACATCAAAGAATTGATTGATTAAATCAATATCAATGACAATCAAGATTCTCCATCCAATATAAGTAATCAATATCAGTGAGAATCAAGACTCTCCATCCAATAAGATCAAGAAGCAAGATAAATAATTGATTTTTGAGATCAATCAGATCATTCAATACCAACAGTAATGAAGCTACCAAACACCAACGGTCATGAAGCAAGCAAACAGTATAAAAGAAGATCAATATCAAAGAAGAAAGATGTGCAACTTCACTTTAGCGAAAACACTATTCACTCTTTCATCTTACAAAAAATACTATATTCATTATATATAGTTTACTAGTGAAAATAAAAGAAAAAGAGAAACGAGTTAGCTATACAAGTAGAGTTTATGATCACAAAAGAAATATAGAATCATCTAGACCTAAGAAACTCTTAAAAGTTAAGCATGACACAATCTATACAATGATGATTAATCAAATGAAGGCTCTAAAGGAAACTCTTGTAATGCAAGGGGTCTAGACTAGGCACCACATCAATGATCTGAATCAATATAAAAATATTTGTGTCAATTACTCTTTCTGTTTCATTACGTATTTCATATCTTATTATATTTGTTTAACTATGTAACTTGTAGGTGAGTCGACTAGTGTTTAACTCTAGTCGATTGATACTTTATCTAACTTATGAAAAAATTTCGATTCACCCACTCCTGAGTTTCAATTGGTATCAGAGAATGTATCATATCTAGTCGCCTAATAACACGTGAGTAAAGATCAATGGTTGGATATAAAATAACCGGAGCAATTCTTCAAGATGAACACTCCTTATATAAACCTCTCTACTTCAATGGACAATACTATAGTCACCAAAAAGAAAGGTTCAGAATCTTTGTTTAATCAACTGACTTTCAGGCATGGATAGTAATAAAAAGGGGCCAATTCTAGGAATCAATTAAAAATAAAGGGAGTTTACTAGTAAGATGGATCTAGAATCATTGAACAACACCAAAGAACAACAAGAGGTAATGCAAACTAATGCTAGAGCTATAAGCTTTTTTATTGTGTAGTGAGTGGTAAAGAATATGAGAATATTTCAACCTGTGACACTACCAATGAAATATGGGACACAATACAAGTAATCGCGAAGGAACTTCAAAAGTTGTTCATGATAAAAGAAGATGTAAATATCGAGTCCATGTTCGCCAGATTTAAAAAAATTATTGGAGAACTTAAAGCTCTGGACAATATATAAGTCAGAATGTTGATCAATATGGTCATAGTCCTGAAATATGGAGGCATTTATATTCTCACACATGATGAACTACGAGAAAGTATAATAGTCTACATGAAAAATCATCTCAGTAGGCACACCAAGGATAAAAAAAGAAAATCTCAGCCTTCAAATTAGTAACCCATAAAAGTGAATATAATGACCCTTTAGGTTATTTTCTCTATTTTCATATTTTTTTGTGTTTTGAGCTTTCCTACTGCGGGATACTTTCAGTGTGGGACCCACTTTTCATTGAAAAAATCTTCCTTAGAAATTTCATTGATTTCATTGAGTTAGAAATGCCATTTTTGGTAGGGTAACATATCTCATTTGCATGAACGGGGTTCCATATGAATCCCAAGGTTCCATCCGAGCAATTTGAAACTTATCTAAATTTTCTGGTGTGCTGGTGATGGTGCATTCGTTTTTGTGGCCCTTGGTCACTTTTGTAGATGTCTCTTTTGTGAAAGTCTGCCGCTTTTGCAGACTCTGGTTTTGCAGAAAACCTCTACTTTTGTGGAGGAACCTCCTCTTTTGTGGACAGTCTGTCGCTTAAGCGACTGTCTTTTTTGTGGCAAAACCTCCACTTTTGTGGAGGTAGCTAAGTATATACTCCTTCTCCACCTCGTTTTAAAATCAAGTATAACTCTTTTCCTCCATTATTGAGAGCTCCAAGCTCAAAAAAGTGGTGTGGGATCATCACTGTAAGCATAAGATTATTGGGTTCTCATCTGTTGATCAAATTTCCGTCTTTTAAATCGTAAGTTTTCGGCTTAAATTTCATCAAATTCCTATTTAAATCTTGTTTTGATTCTTCATTTTGGGTGATGTTTTGAGCTCAAATTTGAGGGTGGATCATGCTCAAATTTTGAGCATGTGATTTTATCTCATGAGGGACATAATTTTCTGATTTTTATTTTCTAATTTCATAAGCGGGCCCCAAAGGTGTATTTTGGATCCAATTTCTAGCCCGAAATTCTAAAAAGTGATATGAGTATCATTCATCTCGTTTTAAAACGTAGATTACTATTTTGATAGAATAGAAGCAGATGAGGGCTTCCCTAAAACGAAAATCTTCTGTATAGAGGGTTCGTGAGTGCGTGTTCAGCCTCTAGGTAGGTTACAACTTACTTACTTCTATACTTTGATTGATTAAGGTGTTAGTATGGTAATTTTCTAATTGTTGGTGGGGTATTGTGGTTTTGATAATTGGATTTAGGTTATTATGATCCGTGTAGCTCAATTTGTAGCTTTAGCTTAGAATTACGGTTGAGATCCTTAATCTAGGTGGTAGTATCTATCTTAGGGATTGGCTTTAGTTGTTTAATAACCCCTTAGGAATAGAGTTAGTTTCCTTGTCTTAGCTTCAGGTAATTGCTTGCTTTAGGTGGGTTTCCGGGTGAATTTATAGCTATATAGCGACTTTGACTTATGCCTATTTTAGGACTGTAGCATTTTCCTAGTGAGTAGACCGTGGATTTACTTTACTTGGATTTCGTTGTGTATATTGATTTTGATCCCATCTCGTTATTTGTGATATTATTGGCTTTATCCTGGCTTATGGGTTACTGGCATAAAAATACATTGTTTGGCTAAAAAGTGGAATTTTTGAATACTCTTGAAAAGGATACAATTTTCATAAGGGAGAATGGACTATTTTAGCTCCGGTTTGAGATCGAGCAAACATATTTAAATTTAAGACCCGGTTCGAGTCTGAGCATGCATATTTATATTTAAGCCCTGGTTCGAGTCTGAGCATGCGTATTTATATTATTAAGTCTCAGTTCGAGTTCGGGCATGTATTGCTACTGTTTTAGTCCCAGTTTGAGTCCATGCACGCTTTATTACTGATTTGCACTCAGAAGTCCAATTTGAGTCCGGCCCTGCATTTGCATTGCACTCATCTCATATGACTTAGCATGGAACATTCTGCCTTTACTTACTAAGCTTGGTTGTAATTAGTATAGTTTGTTGTTTGTATCTTCTAGGCTTATGGGGGTCCGATTGGATTTATTGACTGTTGTGTGTACCTTGCAAGCTTATGAGGGTCCGGTTAGGTCATAGCTAGATTACTGTCACGACCCAACCCATCGTGAGTGGCACCCACTCAACCCCCAGATAAGTGAACCAATAGAGTTTAGCCTTTTGCCTAGATTAACAGCCTAAAACCAGCAACTGAAAGTAAACTAGCAATCAAAATAAGCAAAAACTATAGCATAATCATTAACCTGCGGAAAATCCCACCTAGGAACTGAAAGTCGTTGTACCAAACATCAATATAAATATCTAGAATACAGGGACGCAACCCCAAAAGAAAATATGAAGTAGTTTTAAGTCCGAAACAAGTGAACTAAAACTCTAAAGATAACCCAAGGTAGCTCAGATCAAGAAGCTCACCCTTGAAAGTCAGGAATCGTCGGCACTAAAGGTGAGGTCGCGTCTCAGCCGTTGGAAGATTTCCTGTACTCAACAAAAGATAAGCAAGTGTAGTATCAGTACACCACCACTATGTACTAGTAGGATCATCAGCCAGTTTCCAAATAAACAGGGTATAACAGTACAACAATATCAAGTATAAGGTATGGAAAACATGCATAAATAGCCACAGACACACTTAGACTACCAGTCTCTACCTAGCCTATTCCCGCATGAAATCCACTACCTAACTCTAAGCCACAACCATATACCATTAACTATACCTTTCCATCTAGCCCGCACCCACCCTGGGATCCCCTCTAGACTACACACATGTACCTTGAATCAACACGGCCTAAACCAAGACCAACACAAATGTCAATGAATAACCCGACCTAAACCAAGACCAACACAAACGTCAATGAATAACCCGGTCTAAACCAAGAACAACACAACAGTTAACCAGAATTGCCCTGTCCTCTCAAGGATTACCAAACCAATAACACATTTCAATAAGCAACGCGGTCCACTCACGGAACCAATATCAACCAATGCAACACAATAATAACAATGCTATGATGCAATAAAAGTAAACCAGTACCAGGCATGGTACCCGTGCCAACCAATTGTTATATCCGTACCAGGCGTAGTACCCGTGCCAACCATTTGTTATACCCGTACTAGGCGTGGTACCATAGCCAACCAAATATCAATAATCCACATTCAAATGTATGAACACACAACTTGTAAGCCAACAAGCAATTACCATTTAAATCACAGACTGTAAAGCAGATACCTTAGACATTCTACACAACTTCCCTAAGCAATGTAATTCATACAATCACTTAGATATGAGTACAAGAATATACAACATTCACAAAAATTGTAAGCCATCACCTACCTCAAAATGATCCAAGCTCTATTCAACCCGAGCTTTCCCATGTTTCGGATTCCTCTCTCGTTCTTGGTCTAAAAACAACACACAGTACATATAATTAACACACAAGGCCTGCACATTACCTGAATTATACCCCAGGCCACCCAAATCCCTAAACCCCAGGCCACCCATGATCATCCCACCCTTTTCCCAGGCTTTCCCACCGTTAATTCTCCTAGTTTTATCACTTTTACGGGTAAAAACAGAGAATTAACCAACCTATGATCATAAAAATATACTTTTATCAACACCCAAGAACGTACATGCTTGGAATCTCCTTTCTTCCCCGAATTCTACCATTCCTAGGTTATTCCAACCTTCTCCAAGTTCCCTCCTAGAAATTATACCGCATAGAAAATGTATTACAAAGATTGGGGAACAAGAACCTTACCTTAGGGAAGAATTTCGATGGAAAAAGGAAGAAAAATGCCTGGAATCGCCTAGCCCTTCTCCCAAACCAAATTGTAGAAAACTGAATTGTTTTGGAGAAGTTTCTACATTAAAAACCCATCGTCCTGCTATAGCAGTCCCCTCTCTACTATAGCAGTCCCGCTATAGCAGATGACTTCCGTTATAGCGGTCTTAAGTGGGTGTTGACCGCCTTGACAACCACTATAGCGGTATTTTCCACTGCTATAGCGGAGGTCGCTATGGCAGACCGTTGTGCTCGTCACGAACAAAATGTCTGCAAATCTCCCAGTTTGGCCATTTTACAACACACTTGCTTTCCCCAATGACCCAAAACAACCCTTTCACGTTAAACGTGATTCCGGGAGTTCTACTTACCCAAATTTGATTCTGAAAAGTCTCCTGGACTCTATTATGTCTTGGCTACATGGAAAACTAGCTAAAAACAAGACACATAAACCAATCCTTACCCGGATTTCCCTAGACTCTACCTTGCTCTAAAACTGACCGAGGCTAGCCTAGCCCAAAATTTTAAGCTCCCAAATCCAGAGTTTTCTAACTCTAAAACTTGGCATGATTGGAATACCCGTAATGACGGACCCGGTCATTACAACAGATACCAATTTACCTATCGTTCATCCCCGAATGATCAAAGCTAAAATTATAGAAATAAAAGGAAGAAAGTGTAATACCTGAATCGTCAAACAATTGAGGGTGCTTGTCCCTCATGTCCTTCTTGGTTTCCCAAGTGGATTCCTTAACCGGACGATGCTTCCATGGAACCTTCACCATATCTGTAACACCCTGTACACGTATTCATTTGTTCAAGTTAAAACCCCCTAAAATTTCTCAAGTTCCAGGTTTCACGAGTCCAACCACGGATCGTGGTTCGAACCACGACTCATGGAAGACACTCGTGGAATGTCTTCTGTGACTTTTCTCTCAGGTATGAGAACCACGAGTCAAACAATGACTCGTTATTTAAATGATGAGTCTGTCCTGTTGACTCGTGGAAAGGGATCAGAGGATTGTTAATTTCCCCAATCCCTTCCAGAGATTACGAGTCAAGTCCATGACTCATCATTTGAATGATAAATCGTGGATTGACTCGTGGTTTGACTTCAGTCAACTGACCCTCCAGTAAACGAAGACTTCAAATGATGACTCATCATTGCTTCTACAGGCCCGTCCTGTTGACCTGTAGAAGTGAAGCTGCAACTTGAAATTTTAGCCTGAGTTCTACAACTCCAGATGATGAACCATCATCCAAACCACGACTCGTAGACTGAGTCGTGGTCACTGGAAGTTGACCCATTTCCAGTTTTTTCCCAATTAATTCCTAGGGGCATTTTGGTCATTTCCCACCCTATTATATATCAAGTGAAGTCGTTTTGACTACTTTTAGAAGGGTTTTCACCCATAATACCCTAAGTCCCTCTTAAGTTCATCATTCTTCACTCAAACAGGAAAATTGCTTTCAAGCTCAAGTCTCCAAGCTCCAAGTCAAGTCTCCTAATTCTTTTCCAATCAAGTGGGTAGTCTTCCACCAAGGTATGTGGGTTTCTAACAATGGGTTCCTTTCACCCTTGTGCCCAAATTTCCCAATTCTTATTTTGAATTATGAAGATATGAAATTAGGGTTTTGATCCAAAAATTGGGGAAAGTTTATGAATTCAGTTTCTATGTTTAAATTCATGGTTTCTTCTTGATTACTCATGATTTAAGTATGATTCTCTTATTGGTTTTAAAAGCCCAAGCATGAAAGTTGATTTATAGAATGAAACTATGAAATTGCATATTTTCAAGAGAAACTTGGCATGATTAGATATCATGGCCTTTATGTATTTATGAAATTACATGCGTAATTCTTCAAGTATGAATTTAGAAAGAAAAGCATGTTTTTGAATTATGGCTATGCTAAGATTATGAATTATGATATGAAAGTTGCATGATACCCGATGTATTTTCATGCTTTATGTATAAGATTTGGCATGAGAGTATGCCCTTATGAATAAGATTTTGCATGAGAGTATGCCTTTATGATTATGAGCTACACGTGCATGTTTTGGGAGTAGTATTTAGCACCGAGAGGACAGGGTGAGAGTACCCTTAGTCCCATAAACTACGTTGCCAGCGTAGGTCATGATATGATATGATATGTGCCTTAAAGGCTTATGAGAGTGGATCCACATCTTTATGTATGGTGTCATTGCCTTAGCGGGGCATAGGACAGCTTTGCTAACTAGGGTTATATAGTTGGATATGGTGACTTGTTCCTTGGCAGGGTTCAAAGTCAGCTTTGCTAACTGGGGTTATACAGTTAGATTCCATGTAGCTCACGTGGTCTCATGCCGGTTATAAGAAACTCCCGTAGGTTATTTTCATGTTTTCTAAGCTTTATGAACTTTCTTATGAAACATCATCTTGAAGTTCGCTTTTGCCTTATGACTTAGCTTTTCATGATACTTTACTACGTATGAATTCTGGTTAAGTACCCTTTTAAGTATGTTTTCCTTACTTATGCATTGCTCACATACTTAGTACATTCCATAGTACTAAGACATATTGCGTTGTATCCTTTTATGATGCAGACTCAAGTACCCCTTCTCAGCTTCGTGGCTAGAGTCTCAGGCCACTTTAAGGGAGGCAACAGAACCGGGAGGTGCCGGTACCGGTTCCGGACCATCCCGGTCCGTTACCGGTCCAGTTTCGGACCGTCCCGGTCCGTTACCGGTCCGGTTTCGGTCCGGTGGACTCTGGTTCCGTCCGGAGGAGGGGTGGGCCAGTAGGGGTAATGGGACGGAAGGGGTAGAGGTTACTGGATCGTCCCGGTCCGGTCCGTCCTGGTACCGGTCCGGTCCGGTCCGGTTCGATCCGGCGGAAAATT